>JACXGM010013890.1:0-22435 GCA_016801145.1 Umbra pygmaea | reverse complement strand
ACTCTAGAAGTGTGATCCCTAGAGTACCCACTCTAGACGAATGTGCCCTTGGTGCCTCTACTGAGGATCTTTTTGAAGGCCTTCCTAAAGTCCTGGTTAAAGATGGTATATATGACAGGGTTCAGGCAAGAGTTACAGTAGCCAATCCAGAAGAAGAACTTAAACAGTGGATCTGGGAGGGTACAGGTTTCAGGACAGATGGCCTGCAGTGAGTAGGAGAAGAAAAAAGGAAACCAACAAACAACAAACACCCCTATCACCACAGCCAGGACAAACGTGAAACGCTTCTCTCGGTTTATCATGGCTTTGCGCCGAGACATTGACATGGCCTGTGCCATTACTGGCTGTTCAGAGGCCAGCACTGTGCTGGTGGGTGTGGCTACGGTCTTCTTGTAGTTGTGAGATGTCAGGGAAGAGAGAGATGGAATTTTCAACTGTGCACTTCCAGATTTTGACCCTCGGTTTTTCTTAAATACACCGTTCCCCCCCATTCTCCTCTTCTTCGCTCTTCCCCGCGTCTCAGCCTCAGAACCGGAGCTGAAGCTGTCATCGTTGTTAGTGTCTGTCTGTTTCGCATCCTGCCACTGGGCCTCCTCCGGGTCATTGCCAGGAGGGTGAAGAGCGGGAGACAATGTGGTTGAGGGAGGCTGGGGTGACACGAGGACATTAGTTGGGGAAGGCAACTCGGTCTGGGGTTCACATCGAGGGTCGCTACAGGTTTTAGTCTCACTCTTGGGAGGAGCCGAGGAGGAGGCAAGGATGCACTTCTGAGGCACTACATTCCTTAATCTGCCATGTATATTACCATCCTCCTCTCCGTTGCGCAGTGGTGGGCTAGGAGGCCTGGGCTGGGGGGTGATGACAGGTCCAGCTGCATGGTCTACAGTGTTGCTAGGCACATAACTTGAGGTTCTGTGAGGGTTGGGTTTCTCTCCTGGCAAACATCTTGTGTGTTGCTTAGCGATCTGGTAGATCCTAATGTAGACACCGATCATGATGAGACAAGGGGCAAAAAACGAGCCGAAGGTGGAGTAGAGAATATACCAACGCTCACTGTTCAACATGCACACCTCTACCCCTCCCTTGCTTTTATCCAGAGAGAGGAGTGGAGGGAAGGAGATGACCGCAGAAAGAAGCCAGACAACCAAGATGGCCATCTTGATGTGTGCCGGTGTCCGCTGGGCTCCGTAGGCTACAGGTCGAGAAACGGACAGGTAGCGGTCTAACGAGATGGCACACAGATGGGCAATGGACGATGTGCAGAAGAGGACATCCAGCGCCAGGTAGATCTCACACCACAGTGAGCGGAAAGCCCAGTAACCTTGCAGCTCATTGGCCAGTGAAAAGGGGATGATGAGGGTAGCCACTAGGATGTCAGCTGCAGCCAGGGAGACCAAGAAGAGATTCTGTGGACAACGAAGCGAGTGTGAGGTCAGAACAGCGATGATGACCAGGATGTTACCCACGATGGTGAGGACCATCATGAGTGTGATTGCAGTGGCGAACAACGCAGTGGCCTCTGGGGAATAGGGCGAGGTTCTTGATGTCTGGTTGGAGTGGGTGGGACCGTACATGACGCTGAGGTTCGAGTTGGTGACATCATTCACCCCTGGCCCTGACAGCCATGTAACATCCGGGGCCGTGGCCATGGCGATGCCAGTAAGAGCACTTGGATTTAAGGAAACTCAGAAACTTCTGGACCCTGACGTCTGTTTGGAATGAGTGAAGCAAATGCAAAAAATTAGAGATCTAGCTTAATGCCAGGAATGCAGTAAACGTAACGTAAAAGGAGGGGCTTTGACGCAGAAACAAATACATTGGCTGTTGGGCAACTACAGATATCCAGTTAGAACTTTTATGTATAAAAATATATGCACTCACCCCTGTAAGTCACTCTGTGTTTAATCGTCTAGTGAATGAGTTGAATATAGTATTAATTTAATAAAAATGAGACAGAGAATAGCTTGTGATGCTTTGTCCAAGGCGTCACCCAAAACGTCACCGGACTGACAAGTTTGCAACTGTAAAAATATTAAATGTAGGCTAATACGCCAGTCACACTCTTAAATTGTGTCGTTAAGATCCATGTGCGTAAAGTTCAGCAAACTCGTTAGATATTTGAAATAGAAATGTATTGATCAATGTAATCTAATCGTTCAATTGCATTACTAAATAAAAATTAACTCACACTCGCTGATGCTTTGTTTGTTATCCTTCTGCGGAAAATGAACAATTGCTTAAAGCTTAGAAAAATCCGTCATCCATTCCTTCCAGCATCAATAGTCGTTCACAAGTTATCCATAAATCATTTTCGATGTAAAAGAAATTAACAAATTAAGCGTCCTCGAATGAAGGCTACTTGAAAAAGAAACACTGCAAAGCTCCCCAGCAAATTCTGCGCGAGGCATAGAATATATTGTCACTTTTAAACTGATTAAAATACTTAAATGTGCCATTCATAATCCTAGAAAAATCCTGTCAAGGGCTATTGTCATTTATTAAAGTACTTCAATTATAAGTAAAAAAATAAATAACAAAAAGTCTGCGCTCTTCAGCTTCCATCTGCTTAAGGTGGCAAGGTGCCGAAACCTGCCTTGATCTGTCATTTCCAACAGAAATGATGGGTCTCAGACTTCAGCCACAAAAATCTAATCGGTAATGTAGTGGTTAACAACAGTTTCCTTTGACTTTCGGAGTGTTTAAGATCACTTTATACAGCTCGGTACAGTTATACCGATGAATATCTAACCATCTAACCGTTGCCCATTTTGACAAAAGACGCTACAGCACCTTTATTCTTTGAATTATAGCCGAAACAGTTCACGAGAAGAATAGTTCATCTATTTTTTTCAGTTTCTATTGCACATAACTCGAATACTACGCACTACTAAACAAAATACTTTTATCTAACGTCGGAGTCACTGCCTGGTCTAATGGAAAGTGGATATTTCTTGCGACGCTTTTGTTTTAGAACTTAGGCTGTTCTGTAGAGATAGACTACTACTTTTTCATTTAAAATCGAATCACCGCCTCAGTATCCCGTATCCTACGACTGAGCCCCGTTAACAGCCCGCACCAGGTTAATTGCGTCTCACCATCCGACACATTTAACTCGAATTACGTCACGCATCGTCATGCAGTGGACACTCATTCGTCACTCAGACACACTGACCCAGTAGCCTACACTCCACAACACGCACTACACATATTATAGCATTAAATTACAAATCCGCCCATGCAGGCGATCGAGTTAGATTGCATTTTAAAACAAAATAAATAGCCGTTAGACTTAAGGTTGTTTCTAATTAGGTACATTTGCAAATTGAGGGTTATGAGTTAAGTTTTAAGGTTAGGATTAAGGTTTGGGAAATCATGATTGGGAATTTTGTAATTAAAATATTTTAAATGCTAATAACTTGTTGCTCCTACTAGTGATACCGAAGTGTGTATAATGGCCAGGAAATAGATGGTAGAGAGAAGCGCTAGTACAGGACATGGAAATTAGCAAGTGACAACTGTCACACACGTCAGCATGGTTTACATTCAGAAAGCATTGATATAGTGTAGTGGGAAACATGATGAGTATGCATGAACGACAGAGACAGACAGCACATCTGTATACAATAGGCTAATTTATAATAATTTATCAAATCCAGAAATGATCAAGTCCTACATTCAGCGCAGTTGCAACCATCCTTCCCTCTTATCCAGATTATAAACAATATTATTGGTTATGAATTATGCAAAATGTATTCCAATGATTGGGAACCTTCCGTACCGTCGGTGGCTCTAGGCAGGTTCTCTTCTCATACTGGGCCTCCTCTGCCACCTAGTGGTGACTTCCAACACCTGCCGCTTGGTAGACGTGATAAAAGATTCCCAACTCACCCTGCTGTATCATAAACACCACAGTGGATCTAGTGGATCTGCTGTATTAGGTGTGGTAGATGATCTTACCAATCCTAGACTTCAGTGATTCATTTACATAAATGCCTCCATCTCCTTCTTGAGAACAAATATGTAGTCTACTACAGCGTAATCCATTTTGTCAATGCCCTATTTAAACACAGACCACTGACCTCTATGCACTAGCTTGGTGGCCCTTAGTGTACAACACTGTCCATTTAAAACAAGGTCAATGTACATCTCAACTTCACAATATACTGAATCTCTACCTCGGGTAACGTTGAAGGACCTGTTTTAGGTGCTCTTAAGACTGCGATTTGACCACAGGTATTGTTTGAAACAGAGGCATCAAACACTTTGTACTAAAACTCCCTTAACATGTGACATGTGCAGTGAACTGCCAAAATAAAAAGACATTTTTACTAATGTCTATCGTGTCATATGGACAGGATTCAATTGCAGTTTTCAATATGGTCCTCATGTTATTAAACAGTGTGAATGTGAAGTTCAGTAATGAACTGAGTGTAGCAGTGTTGATGTATAGTGTTTCCTTGTGCCCATTCCCAGTTGGGGAAACTGTCTTTGAGTACCATGCTCCTCATTCCTGGAATAGGTTGCAGACAAACGTTAAGCTACATTCTCAAGTTTCTACTGGACAATTTAAAGCCATGTTAAAAATAAATGTATAGGGTGAATGTACATGTTTTTTGGTCTCAGACTGAATTCTCTGTTTAAATAAAGGTCAGCAAGTGTGCAGTACTTTACACTTCAGTACAGATTATAATCAGTCTTGGGCATCCCCAGATGGCACAGCGGTAAAGTCCCCACCTCGCAGTATATCCACGTCGATGCAGCCGGTAGTTCATCCCGGTCACGTCATACACAGGAGCCTCTCATGCGGAGGTGCAAATTGGCTCAGTCGTCCGTGGTTGCTGGCAACCTGCTTTGTTGACTGTAGGATTACTTGCAATCCTTTTTGCTTTCCACAATGTAGAACTCTTATTTAAAATGACAGTGACTAAAAATACATGAACACTTCTAAAATCTTAAACACCAACCAACCAAAACAGATGTGAATTATATAGATTCCAAAGAAAATACTTCTCCATGTCAAACAGATGGCAACGTATTTATATGCTGCTATTCACCATGGAAAAATATATTTACCAGTTGTACCTTTACCAGAGTTTGCTCTGGAAAATAATTTATCTACCCAAACAGATACCTTACAACTTCAGTCAAATAGAAACAAGAATATGTATTGGTTCATTTTATTGTTAAGATCTTTTTGCAGATGAAATTAACAAATTACCTGGAATTAAATTCAATTTAAATGGAATAAGCCTAATAGAAGTTACAGTAGCAACAATGCATTGTAGAAATAAAATTGCTACTTCCTGTAGCTAGACAGACAAACTTTACACCAGCATGAGTAGTTTCAATCACTTGACGTCCACCTTAGTGCAGTTAATTTTCACGTTGCCATTCACCTGGAAAATACGAGACATGAGCATCATAAGAATATGAAGTCATCTACCGATAAATCACTATGGTTACGGCCTAATTAATTTGATTTGTGTTTTACCGCAATGATAGAGTTTGTTGATGCGTATTATATCAAGGGGGCTCAGGTGTGTTCTCTGTCCCATGTTGACTTCATTGTTCTTTGGGATAATGGTGGGGTTCCCATTCTTCGAGAAGTAATGACTGCCAAGTGATACCGAACAAGAAAGATTTGCCTCTAATACAGGTACTGGATCTCCACTGGCACCCTATTACCAATATAGTCTTCTGAGTTATACAAAACCCCTGTACAATTAGAGCCCCACCCCCAAAGAGAGCACACAAGTGATCCATTTGGGATGCACACACAAATGTGATAGGCCATATTCTGATTGCTAGCAGTTCAAGGTAACCGACACCATTGTGGCACTCAGGAGAAGTTAAGGAATGGGACTCACCTTCCATAGTGCATGATCGACTCCACATCGTAAGCAAGGTTCTGGGTATCTCCTTGCTTGAATACGAAGTTACTTTCTTTTCCTATAAGACAAATATTTCAAAGCGACAGATCCAAATTCACCAAATAAATAAAATTAAAATAAACTCATTACAGTAGACATGAAATTCAACTAAACATACATTCATACTGACCAATAACAAACAAAAGTAAAGGGTAGGTTAGTGTTGGGCTGCGTCAAATTGGTCAGTCTACTCCTTTATGTAGCATCAGGGATGTAAGCCCAGGTCTACCACCACTGGAGGCAGGTGAAACTTAAGGGAGGAGAATACGCTCATATTAATGTCTGGATTGGAGTAAAAAGAATTCCATTACAACCATTAATAGGAGCCCATTCTCCTCAATTGGTTTTCAGCAGCGTCCATTGTCTACCACCATGTGGGTTTGCGTTACCTGGGATCACCTCGTCCCACTGTATGGTGATATAGTGGTCCCGGTCTGGCCGTGTGTGCTCATGGTGCAGACCCAGAGCATGAATTACTTCATGGCAAAGGTTCCCAGAACTACAGATGCTATCGAAGTACAAAGGCTGGGCTCCCCCCTGAAAGCCAACATAAGAAGCACAGCTGGAAGAGAACGAGAAGGGCAAAAATAACAGAAATAAGGGTATAAACTATAAAGAGGGCGACATTTCCAAAACTAGGAGTCAGGATATGTGGGGATGAAGAAATGCACTTGTGATGTGCATTTAGAAAATCCTTCCACATGAGGCATTATCATTGTGAAACATGGCAGCGAATGAATAATGGCATCACAACAGGGTTCAGGATCACAACCTGTGCATTTACATTGCCATTGATTAATATCATTACATTTGTTATCCGAAGCTCAGGCCTGCCCATATCATAGCTTCATCTCCACAAGGTTGACATCAGCACACCTCTCGGCAAAGCGACAACTTACCGTACATGCTGTCTGCAATCTTCCCAATACATTTCAAACCCGAATACTACATCTGAAGGCGTTTCTCCAGCACCAGTTAATGCCAGCTTTTGTTTACTAATAATTCAGTTACGACCACAAACTGCAGTCACGATCCCAGAGAAACGCAGTATATGCAAATATTTAACAGAAGCCATTTCTGCATTATTATTTTAAAAAGTAATAATAGTTAAACTACTTAACCAGGTGGACACGTTGAGAAGAGTTTCTCATTTGCAATGGAAACTTGGCTAAGATTAAGGTGCAAGATGACAGAGTTACACATTTGTTACAAAAGTAAAATATAAACACCAATAATAACGAAATAGGGTGTAGGTATTCAGATCAAACCATAGAAGAGAATGTACAGTTAGTGCAAATTATGTTAACATTATAGGTACATTAATTGGTGTTCAAAGTGGCAGAGCAATAACAATTAGAGTTTTTTCCAATTGCTAACACACAAAATGCTAAATTTGGCTCATCGTGTCAAAACTCAACACACAAGAATTCTTTACACAACACTTGGAGATTAACATTGAACTGCCATGTCAAAGCTGCTATTCTGCAATCAAAACTTAACACTCTGACTTCAAAAGGCCCTCCTCAGATCGATAGGGAACGCACATGCACAATAAACAGTCACACAGACAACACACTGGTCAACTTTACTCAAGACACTTCTGTCATTTGTAGTTTTTAAATCTTTTTTATTACCGAAACCAAGCCTCAGTGATACATTGTACAGGTAGCACAACAACTCCCATTACAAGTCAGGGATCACTCCGTCGATTGGGGTTGGGTCACATCACCTCGTCCACATCACAGGCGATGTACTACCTCGCCAGGCAATGGGGAAAATATCGCCGGGTGTGACATATCCACCCATGGATCGACTACACCTCGATGTCTCCGCACAGCTACATTGCTCGCAGGAGCAGTACGCGTGCATGTGGTAGGCGTTCATAGACCTTCCACCGCCATGCCGAAAATAATTCCTCTCAGGTTGAGGAACGGGGAATAAGGGGGCAGGTACAGCACCATGAAATGGTTGTGGATGAGAGCATCCCGGTGGAAACTGACATTATCCCAGATGACAATGAACATGGGCTGCCCTGGTCGGTCCTATGTGACCGCAGCATGTATTGCATGCAGAAATGTCAGTGTGTGTGCAGTGTTGTGGGGACCCAGGGTGGCATGATGGAGGACCCCCTGACCACTAATGGCGGCACACATGGAGATGTTGCCCCCACACTGCCCAAACACGTTCTCAATGGCCCTTTGGCCAATGATGTTTCAGTCCCGATGTCTGTTTTTTTTTTCTTTTTTTTATGGGGTTTTTACCAGTCTCTTCCTCCATCTCCTCTCCCAGTCTCTCCCTCGTTCTCCTATCCCTCTTCCAGTCTCTTCCTCTTCTTCTTCTTCTTCTTCTTCTTCTTCTTCTTCCCGTTGGTCAACCAGCTCGAGCTCAGTGAGGTTGGATGGAGAGCGTTTGTGAACAGCAGTTCAGTTCTTTCCAAAGATTCTCAATTGGATTCAGGTCTGGACTTTGACTTGGCCATTCTAACACCTGGATATGATTATTTGTGAACCATTCCATTGTAGATTTTGCTTTGTTTTGGATCATTGTCTTGTTGGAAGACAAATCTCCGTCCCAGTCTCAGGTCTTTTGCAGACTCCATTAGGTTTCCTTTCAGAATGGTCCTGTATTTGGCTCCATCCATCTTCCCATCAATTTTAGCCATCTTCCCTGTCCCTGCTGTAGAAAAGCAGGCCCAAACCATGCTGCCACCACCATGTTTGACAGTGGGGATGGTGCGTTCAGGGTGATGAGCTGTGTTGCTTTTATGCCAAACATAACGTTTTGCATTGTTGCCAAAATGTTTGATTTTGGTTTCATCTGACCAGAGCACCTTCTTCCACGTTTGGTGTGTCTCCAAGGTGGCTTGTGGCAAACTTTAGACACTTCTTATGGATATCTTTCAGAAATGGCTTTCTTGCCATTCTTCCATAAAGGCTAGATTTGTGCAGTACACAACTGATTGTTGTCCTATGGACAGACTTGCCCACCTTAGCTGTAGATCTCTGCAGTTCATCCATGCTTCTCTGATCAGTCTTCTCCTTGTATGAGCTGAAAGTTTAGAGGGACGGCCGGGTCTTGGTTGATTCGCAGTGGTCTGATGCTCCTTCCATTTCAATATTATCACTTGCAGAGTGCTCCTTGGGATGTTTAAAGCTTGGGAAATCTTTCGGTATCCAAATCCTGCTTTGAACTTCACAACAGTATCTCGGACCTGCCTGGTGTTCCTTGTTCTTCATGATGCTCTCTGTGCTTTCAACAGACCTCTGAGACTATTACAGAGCAGGTGCATTTATACAGAGACTTGATTACACACAGGTGGATTCTATTTATCATTAGACATTTAGGTCAACATTGGATCCTTCAGAGATCCTCACTGAACTTCTGGAGAGAGTCTGCTGCACTGAAAGTAAAGGGGCTGAATAATTTTGCTCACCCAATGTCAGTTTATTTGTTAAAAAAGTTTGAAGTATCCAATAAACTTCGTTCCACTTCATGATTTAGTCCCACTTGTTGTTGCATCTTCACAAAATTACAGTTTTATATCTTTATGTTTGAAGCCTGAAATGTGGCAAAAGGTTGAAATGTTCAAGGGGGCCAAATACTTTTCGCAAGGCACTGTATAGTGACTGATTGGTGTTCAGTTCCAGGTTAAGTGTTTTACTGTGTGCGGTGGTGTTGCTAATGTCATGTGTGTTTTAACTATTGAATGGATGTGCTTACTGCACAGTGTTCCATAATTGGCCAATGTGTGTAGTGTTTTGCACCATGTGTTACAGAATTGTTTACGGTGCCATGCCGACAACGTGTTTATTCATTTGGTGCCTGTGTGTACGAAATGCACGCAAATGGTACAGTGTCGACGCATTGGTCTGGGCATTCCCTTTTAGTGTTTTAGCAATCAGGAAAAACTGTAATAATTGTATTTATATAGCGCTTTTTCAATAAACCAAAGTGCTTTACATAGTAATGGGGGGAAGCCCACCTTATTTACCAGCAATACATAACACTGGAATATATAACACCTGAGTGCAACCACACAAATGGATAATGTGGGAATGACAAATAAGATTGTGCATTTTGCATGCGCTCAGTGAGGGAGAGTCAGCATGTGCAGTGATTGGGAAGTAGCTCTGACATGTTATTTAAAAGTGGTGAGGAGGACCGTGTTCACAAATTTCAGAGATTTTTGTAGTTTGTTCCAGTCCAGCCAAACTGGAAATAACTGCAGCAAAAGAAGGTATGGGCTTTCAGCACGATTAGTGATACTGACCATTATTTAGCTCAGGAATCATGTTAATACCTGGTTTCAGTGTACATCAGACTTACCCTTTCGCAGGGATGACATTTAAGTAGTTGTCTTCATTGGTGTATTCATGGAATCTGATACACGTAGAGTCTGAGATCATCTTGAACGCTGCTAGTATAGTATCCCTTCTGTTTGCTAGGCGGCGCAAAACATCCACTATTAGATGTGAATCTACATCACTGTACGACAATCTAGGTGGAGCCCATGACTAAATGTAGGAGATACTCACCCACACCAGGACTGATCATGTAGGGGATAGAGAGGATGCCATTGATTGCTGGCCAGAGCGACTTCACAGCTAATCTTTCGTCCTGTGGGTCCAATCAACACAGACTTAAATCCAGCTGCCACAATAATTATACAGAGCCATGAAATTACTTTATGGTTCTCATGGTTACATTTAGAGACCGTAGAAGGTTACAATGAAAAGATCAAGACCATTAGTGACCAATCACATTCCTAGAGAGTTACTGGGTACATAGGTGTCTGATCTAGCAAACACACTTGATCTGCTGTGGATCAAAAGTACAGAAACTACTTGTTTACCTATTAAATTATAATTGTTTGCTTAGGATGCGTTTAATAGTTTTAAGTGGACATGTGCTACATTGGCATTTTAAAATTAACAAATCAGATACATGTGCCATTAAACGTACAATATGTCGTTTTTGGCCGCTAGGGGTCTCTCAATGAAAACAATAGCAAAAAGATCTACTTGGGTGACGTCGGGAAGTAGCGTGGAATCATAAGTTTACTGACAAAGTAATGCATTGTTAAAAATATTATAACTTCATTCACGTTATGTTTGACGGTTCCCTGGAACTTCGAGCAACTAGGGCAGTCAAAGGTTATATGACGTCGTTGACGGAAGACAAAATGAAATGTCCTGTGTCTTCAAATTATACTACAAATTTCTCTGGATTTGCAAGTTGGTGGAAACATTTGTGATAATGTAAGTACACAACTAAGAAATATATATAATAAAAGGTATAGTGATGTTTGCTTTTTTAATGTAAAGTATGTCTTTGTTATTGTTTTGGAAAACTACATATTGTACCTTTAAATGAGAGTATGAAAACCACCCTTGCACATGTTTACATCCCCGTTAGTGCGCATTTCACTATCACCACAATGATCCATTTGCCTGACAGGTGTCAGTTTAACAAAGAAGCATATTAAACAGCATGATTATTACACAGGTGCACCTTGTGCTCCAAACAATAAAAGGCATTTCTACTGTACAATATACAGTTGTGTCACGATACCAAGTACTGCGGAAACGTCATAGTAACTGGAGAGATGTCTGCAAAAACTGTTGCAAGATAACTGAAGGTTCAGTTTTATAGAATTGGTCAGTACATCCAACCAACTGCAACTGCAGACCACATGGAAACACCAGCCGAGGACCTCTACATACTCAGCTATTTTACACAGCTGATGAAACAATGGGGGTTTCAAACCAGGGAATTTCTTCTGAAATGCTCAAGTACGATGCCAGGGAACTTGGGGAAGATCAGCCGTGTGTTCGTCCTCACTGTCCTAAACTGCATATCGGCATCGAAACAAATTTCAGTGGGCAAATGGCTCATCTTTAATGATTACAGGCACACAGAAGAAAATATAGTGCAACCATAAAAGCATGCAAATTGAGGATTGAATTTGAAATTATTATTATAATGACATTGCACACACTTACACCACAATCCTACATCATTCACCATGCTGTTTGTTGACTTCTTGGATTTTGAAAAAAATCTAACCAAGCAACATTTCTCCGATCTTCAAATCATAGAGATGGTGATGACAAGCCTACTGTAGCCTCATTTTCCTGCTCTTAGCCAACAGGAGTTAAATTCACCACATCTGGCCACAACAATCACACCTTGATCAGAGACATTAAAAACATCTTCCCTTTTTAACGTTTGGTCCAACTAAACCATTCGACCATGTCTTTTTAAATTAGTTGTCGCCAGATGAGTCGCTGTTGGACAATTTGCATTACTGAGCAGATGTAGCTAACAGTGACTTGTGCTTCCGGGACCTCCCAGCTGGCATGTCAATAGAAATGTTAAGTTAAAGGGGAACACTGACATTTCTATAATTTGTCCATGTTCCTAAATCGTTTGAAGTAATTATTTGACGTTCTGACTCATCAGTCAACTCTCACTCAGGGAGAATGGCCGGGGTAGATCTAGCGCGAGGTTGCAGTGTCAACTGGAGATAAAAGGTCTGTGCAGATGAACGCATTTGAATAAAACTTTGTGAATTACTATTTGCGTGAAAAATTTATGTTTTCACAAAATAATAAAGCCCAAATTAGTCTGGCTTTCATCAGACCAAGTGTAATCTTTTTGTCTCGCCGGGAGATCGGGCTGGGTTTACCTTTAATCCAATTTAACAGTGGATCTATACAGACAAATTGCTGCAGATATTAAAGAATGGAGAAGGACCTCAGACTATAGCGCTTCTATGACTATACCAAAGATGTGAAAGTTTTGAAAAAGCTTTCATTTAAATGCAGCTCGTAAAATACAAACACATCGTTGCAAAGACTAAGGGACCATTCGATGTTAATGGAATGGACCACCAGGAAAATAGGAGAGGGTTATGTCTTTATTCTTTGTTGAGGGGAGGGTCACCCAATGTTATTTAGTCTAGGGGGGTCACCCAACATTTGTATTCATGAAAATAGCAAAGTAGCTTGTTTGGTGTATATTTTTCCATGTAACTCAGTCTCAGCCCACAGATCACTAGCAGATGGGTTTAACCGACAAAAAAAAAAATCACACCACCCACCCCCATGATGCACCACACCTGACCTTACCCCCATGATGCACCACACCTGACCTTACCCCCACGATCACAGGTAGGCCTATTGTGAACAACAACCTATTTTAGCTCTTGTGAATGCGCACAGATTCACAAAATTATCACAAGGAGCTGAGGATGAAAATGTAAATGGACCGCTAGCTGGAAGCACAAAAACCTAAGAGATTAGGTTTATTATTGACGCTCAAGATTTATTATTCAAACAGGGGCGTCACCAGAAAAATCCCACGGGTCAGAAATATGACCCGGGGCTGAAGGGATTGGGTGTGTGTAATTACATTAGCTATATTTATGTGAGATAGCGATTACATTTGTTTTAACAGTGCAAAACCAAAGTTGAACCCCGAGATCAGGTCTTGTTTTCATGGACTCCAATGAGCTACAACGTAACCCTGCTTATGGTTAGGGACCATCAATAATTAACAAAGTTATACATTTCACATAATGCCCACAACAGTTAAACAAATATATCCCCCAACACTTTCCCTGGCTGGCACTGAATGCACAACTAAAATGGTACTTTGAATAATAACAACATCTTTTGTAATCATTTTGTGTGATTAAGGTACATTGATTTTAAATACTTTGAACACAATGTAAATACATTTCAATAATGTTAATTATATGTTTAATGAACAATCAGGAAAGCCTTAGAAAAAATAATCCACTGTTCTAGCGATAAAGAAATTGATACATTTTCATAAAAAGAGTAATATCTTGGATGAGGGCAACTGTAGCTGTAATCTAGTAACTTCTGAAATATACCGTAAGTATAAACTCTAGACATTTATTTCCCTTCATAAATAATTTGACTAAACTTAGTTACCCCCCACTGGGGCGAGGGAAGTTTGAGAAATTCAATAGCGTTTTTCCAAAGGCTGTGGGTGACATCTCTAAACAATTTAAAAGTGATGAGGTTTTTAAATGATTAAACAAACAAAAAAGCCATTGAATTTTCCAAGTTTTTAAATGTTTATAAAAGAAAACATTCTCTAAATATCCAAGGATGTGCAAAATGTGGGTGTGCTCTGACCACTTTGATAATGTTTTGATTTCTTTTATCACAATGTACAGTATAACAGTAGCTAGCTACTGAATTGAATCTTAACTGTTGTAGGCTATTAAGCTGGTTAGCTTCTTTTGTATTATGAAATAGCTGGATTAGGCCGTATGAATTGGACATACGTTGGTTTAAATTATCAAATGTCAGACTTAACACCATCCCTTCCACTACGGCCATCTAAAAATATGTTGAGTCAGGCTCATACGCAATGCACCATTTTGATTGTGGACAAGGTCGTGTTCAACAATTAATTTGGATAATATTTTTTGCATTTAAACAATATGATGGTAGTACCAAATGTATGCACTCATTAACATATTTAAATCACTGACTCACAGCAGCTGAATTACTAAAACATAAAGTCACAAGCTCACAGAAAGCAGTATGTCTCCCTCTGCAACTGCTAGGCTGACATCAGAGATCTCTGTAAAAAAGAAACAGATTATTATACCACTACAAGTCACTAAATTCTGTCATTAAAGTGCTTTCAGTAAAGGATAGTGTACATCGAATACATGTTATTTACCTTTTAGAGTTTCAGCATGTGTGACCCAATTACTTTTTCTGAGATGTGACCCCACTGGGGTAGCGGTGCCTAGACAGAATTTTAAAAATGAAACAGCATTTTCAGTTACAGTGAATGTTTGTTTACCAGTGAAATGCAACACTCTGATAAACTTCACACAGTAGCACAGTGATGAGATAAATATTCTGGGGCTATGTACAGTATGACACGTCAGCCTTTGAATGCACAAACCAAATGTCATCATATACGGTAGCCCATCTACATGGTACTGCTAGCTGTTGCCTAAGCAATTGGATGAAGTGGCTTTTTGCAATTTCATCAGAAGTAAAACAATGTAGGATTTTGGAATGAGGGAATTTGCTTCAACATAGTTTAATGGGTTCATGGTAGCATGACTTCTGCTAAAGGTGCAGTCAGGGACTATTTAATTTAGTTATAATAATTGCAACAGAAAATGAGAACAAAATACACATCAGGTTTACAGTTTGTCCATAATATGCATTACTTGCTAGTTAGAGAGTGAATTATTTTTTTGCCATTCATTTTCTATATTTTGTATTATTTAGGTGATGTTTTCAACCCCTGGATACAGGATTTCCAGTCCTAAACAGTTTGTATTTGTTTGGGGTTTTCAAAAGTCAGTGCAGGTGAAATTAGAGCAGGTCTTGTGGGATGGATCCCAAATGGAATGACAGGAAAACCTGAATATTGAGGAAGTGTAATGTCTCATCTGTGGGTAAGGAGAGTTAGATGTTTAGATGCAAAGTCTGCGAAGCTAGAAAAGACTCAATCGTGGAAGGTCTTAATACCTTTTTCCATAAGGAGAAGGCATAGTCATGTGATTGTTATCTATGGGGCCCATAATGGATGTAAAGGAGAATTTTAAATGATGATGCAACTGGTACCAGAGCATGTAATGTAGGAAGAGATGTAGAAGTGCAAGACAGACCCTCTAGGTGGAACCAAGGTGTATCTGGAGAATGCAACCACAGTAATAGCTTGTAAAAGTTGATGGCCAAATAATGATTAGGAAAATTCAGAAGTGCAAGCCCTCTACTGAATTTGCATCTCTGAAGTATTAACCTACGGACCCTGGGTACCATTCCAAATGAATGAACAGCCTAATTGATTCATTTGATTGACTTAAGGACATGGGTAAAAACAACAGGATAGACTGAAAGATACATGATTTTGGGCAAACTAACAAACTATTTTTACCTACGAGTGACAGAAATACATTATCCCACCTCTGGAAATCAGCCTTCATTTCTGTAAGGCGTGTGGGAAAGTTAGCTGAGAAGAGAGCAGGTAACGAGCAAGTCATGTACATGCCAAGGTACTTGAAGCCAGAGCAGTTAAACTGAAAGAGCAAGTCTATCTGCTGATGCTGCAACGCTTCTGGATTGATTGTGAAACCCTTGCTCTTTTGGAGATCAAGCTTGTAACCAGAAAAAGAACCAAAGTTATCCAAAACAGAGAGGATAGGTCAAGACATTGCAGGGTTTTGTAGATGGAGCAAAAAGTCTTTGAAACATTGTTTTTAATCATTCATGCTAGCATTTCTTCTGCTAAAAGTGCAGTCAAGGACTATCTTAAACTCAAATTTTCACCTGAATGTGCAATATGCTGTTTATAAGTGAATAAACTAAGTTGAATCACTGTTACATCATCCCTGAGATTCCAATTACATGGGGGCACAAATCATGACAGAGCAAATATACATCTAATAGTACACAATTTTCAGAGACCCTTTTTAGCTCTATAGTACAACTTTTTATAATCAGTGGCCAAAATTTCTGCCTGCATCTTTAAAAAATATTACTCTGCATTGTCAGCTGTGCTTGTGAAACAAAAATATATTTATGGTGAATAAATGTTACTATTATTTCAACATTACTCCAGAACTTTAATGGAATAAATTATGGAGATTTTATTAAAATGCGGAAACTACTAATTTAGCCCCTTTTATTTCCTATATCTAACTGCAAAATCTAATGTCTTGTCTTAAATTAAGATGATTGCACAGAAGACAGTCCATTACAATCATTCATGATTCCCATAAAATCTAACAATAATCTGAAAGCAGCTCTGTGAATTACTCTACCATTCACTTTTGCAAAAGGGGATTATGTCCACAACTAAAAGAATTACAGACCTTAACTGAACTGCATCTAAAACTTTGCAATGGGAAGACTGCACGATTAAACGTTAACATCTGCAATTAGGTGTTATTTAAATTACGGGGAATATGAAAAAACTATTCCTCTACACAAAATGTCTTCAACTTTTGTTAGTTCTAATATTGTACATCTTAATTCAGTTTGAAGTGGAAAAACTTCCATGGTACGTTCTCTTCCACAAACACAATTCCAAAAAAAGTTTAGACAATATGGAAAACGCTCAAAACAAAAAACTCAGTTTGGACAGTCAAATGTTCACCACTGTGTAACATCACCTTTTCTTTTAATAACACTTATTTAGCGTTTGGGCACTGAAGACACCAGTCGGTTAAGTTTAGAAATCTGAATTTTCTCCCATTACGCATGTCTTCAGCTGCGCCACGGCATTACAATGCCATATTATTCTGCGCTTCATAATGCTCCACACATTCTCAATCGGAGAATGTCAGGACTGCAGGCAGAACATTATAGCACCCACACTCTGTTTACGCAACCAGGCTAGAGAGTGGTTTGGTGTTGTCCTGCTGGAAAAATGCAGGGACATCGCTGAAAGACAACTTCTGAATGGCAGTATGTTGTTCCAAAATGTGTACATACATTTCTGCCTTAATGTTGCCCTCAAAGATGTGAAGGGTCCCCATGCCATGTCAGTAATCGTTTAAGAACAATTGCCTGCAGTCCCGACCTGTCTCTGATTGAGAATGTGTAGCAGTACGAAGTGCAACATAAGACAACGAAGTTATCCAGCTGAAGACCGGCATAACGGATGAATTGGGGAAAATCCTGCTTGCTAAACTGAACCAACTGGTTCTTCAGTGCCCAGGTGTATTTTTATTATTTAGTACAGGGACAGTCCATGTTAATAAAACATTTCTGTCAATATGCCAGAGTCAGCAAAGAGGCTATTTTTCACCTGCAGTCCCTAGACAGATGGTAAAAGTCACCCTAATAAATACGTGTTATTAAAAGAAAAGGTGATGTTACAGTGGTAAACAGTCAACTCTCCCAACTTTTTTGCTATGTGCTGCAGTCATCAGATTTGAAATGAGTGTATATTGAATATATAAAACATCACAATGTGTTTTCAATATACTGAAGGTTAATTTTCAATTTACTTTCTTGCATTTTCCATACTGTCACAATTTTTCCGAATTGGGGTTGTACATTAGTAAATATATAGCTAATTTAGAATTCCAATAGAAAGATCAAAGAATTGTTCAGCTAATTTGTTCAACGCAGTTTGAGTGAAGGTTTTTATGGACAGGCCTAAAAAGCGGCATGTGCGCAACCTGGATTTGAAAACCCAAAACTTTCATTTGGAAGTTGTGTATGTGGAGGCTGTATATCTCCAACGAAATGACCTACCGTTCACTGAGACAGTACTTGCGGAATTCTTGATGGGAATACTACCCACTAAAATGTGGAAGGAAACATTACTGTTACATAGAAGGACCGTAGAATAATACGGAAAACCAATTAGTCCATATTCCATATAGTAAAATTAGGATAAGGTATACGATCTTACCGCGAACAATCCATATTAGTATCAGAAAACAAAACATGGTGCATGAATGAATGTACATTACGATGTGTAAGAAAAAAACTACACTGCACAAACTAATTCGTGGTATCTCTCCCCAAACAACAACTACTGATGTGGGTTAGCAAATCACAAAAGGGGGCGCTGTAATGGAGCTATTGCTTTTATATGTTCTCAACCTTAACAAAAGATGGCGCTATGCGTTTGAGTGGTTTTCTTAACATCACTATAAACGAAGAAGAAATAACGTTATTTCCGGTTAAGCCAAAACACATGTGATAATACTTCGCACAGGTTAGTTTATGAGCGATACACATATTATGACAAATATTTAATTCAATCGATTTCTGAATTATTAACAAATACATTCTGCTCATCGTTTTATACGTAAATCGATTGAAAATAACCCTTAGTAATGCCAGTCACTGTCAGCATCTTAGCGATGCTAACAGCTGCTAACTAATCAAAAGACTTCAACCAGAAAAATGTACAGTTTAGCCTCAACAGTTGCAATGTTTCTATGGCTTCATGTCTTTGCTAACTAGCTAAATACATAGTTATATAGCCATGGAAATGTCTTTTAAAATAGTTTTCTTCAATGGTCACTGCTGTTGTTAGCTAGATCCGTCAGTCTACAGGAACAAATCCATTACTCCAGTGCAGTGTTAATTGACTTTTCTCGCAATACTCTTATCCGTAGCCTCTTCCTGTCTCCTTAGGTGTTTTAGCGATGACGCGGTGGGCCAGAGCCAACAACGTACACAAACACAAAACTGCCGACGCCACTCCCTGGAGCCAGCTTAAAACAGGAGGGGGTAGAGGAGAAGGAGGACGTAAAGGAAGGGATGGAGGAGCTGGAAGAGGCAGGGATCGTCCAGGCAGTTTTGGAGGTTCAGGGGGTGCTAGCTCTAGTCATAGACCTGGAGGTTTGGGAAGAGGTAGGGGAAGAGGACAAGGAGACACTTCGAGGCACATTCAGTCCAACAACAGTGAGATTAATAAACCCTGTCGGAAGAAGACCGAATATGACAACGAGGATGTGAACGGCTTCAAGGAATACCTTAGGAGCAGGGGGTCAGGAATGTCCAAAATAGGTGGAAGTGTGTGGATGGAGGGCCTCGGAGAGGATGTAGAGACGGCTCTGAAAAAAGACCAGAGGAGAGAAGACAGAAGGATAAAGAGACAGTCCGACAAGAAGAGCAACATGGTATGATGGGTGGAGATCAGTGCTAAGACTATAAACATTCAATGTATGGACTGAACCCTGTGATGGTGTGTCGAACTTAACCTCTAGATTCCTTCATTCGTATCTTTCTTTCTCCCTGTCTCCTGTCCAGGTGTGTTTTAAGTGTAGGCAGCCTGGCCATGGGTTAGCAGACTGTCCTGAGGCAGAGGGAGATGAGGAGTTGGGGGTGGACATCTGCTACCGCTGTGGATCTACTGAGCATGAAATCCAGCGCTGTCGCGTTAAAATAGACCCTGCCCTTGGTTTGTGGCTCAATTAGGACATTATTAGGGATGTAAAAATGCAGACCAATTCTGTTGAGAATCGTGACGCGTCACTTCAGTGGAGATGTTATATACAGAAGAAGGTGCTGAAGGTAGCGTGAAACAGTAGCAAACATTTCAGTGGCAGGTGTAGACGACATCTACACCTGCACAACTGCCGCTGCCATGTTTACTACTGTTTCACGCTACCTTCAGCGCCCCCTTCTGTGTATAACATGCATTGTGAGTGATTTAACATCTCCATTGACTCGTCACGTTGTCATCGACTTTCATCTGGCTCGGTCTGCATCGTTTCATCCCTAGACATTAGTCAAAGTAAGACATGACAAGGAAGGAGAGTTATGTGTTTGAACCATGGTCAAACGAATGCTATGATGTTGTGGGTTTGAGACGTGGTGTAACAGATGGTATGCTGTTCAGATCCAGCTGCTGACTCAGTGTTCTTCCTCTCTCAGGTGAATACCCATATGCCAAGTGTTTTATCTGTAGTAAGACTGGTCATCTCTCCAGTTCCTGCCCAGACAACCCCAAAGGAGTGTACGCTGCAGGTACAGTAAATTGATAGCTGCACACACAACAAAGTATGACCAGTGGCCACCAATAGTTGCTACTACTAATATTATTAATTAAATTCTGTTTAATTGAATTTACATATAATTAATATTTGGCTTGGAAGGATTTAATTGGAAGTCAATTCAGACTTTACCCATAATCCTGATGTGAATATGTCAGAGAATCCATACTGTTGGCTCATCTTGTCCCTGCTTGACTGTCTGTAGGAGGATGTTGTGGTCTGTGTGGGTCAGTGGAACACTTCCAGAAGAATTGTCCTGAGCACCAGTTTTCATGTGAGTAACCAGCACCATTTCCCGTATTCTACATGAGACCAGGGTCTGATCTGAATAGGGTTGGGCATCGTTTTGATTTGAACAATTCTGATTCCAATTCCAATTCTTGATTTTGATTCTGTTTCTCTTCAATTCTCGAATTCAAATTCTTTGATAACTGGAGTCACTTGCTTATTTCATAGAATTGTTTTTCATTGAAGGCTGGTTTACAGTTTTGGGAGCTGTGGGTGTTGATATAAAAAATCTCTACAAGATGATGATGCACTTGCATAAATGCAACCAAACCAAAATGTATAACACATTATGTAATCCTTACACTCCTGGTTTGAACTAACATGAATACTCCACGTTAAAAACAGTTCATGTTATAAATATGAGCATATCTGCCTTCTCAGGCAGTATGCGCAAACGTTCAGTACAGATTGTGTCAAGCGGCAGTTTAGAACACCCGTTCACTAAGTGTAGGCGAGGACACATAAAGGGATGCAGCTTTTTCACCACATATGCTGTTACTTTTACTTTTGTGGCACTCTTTCACTTTCTCCGTTGTAATTTTTCCCTTGACTGCTAACGTAAACAGACTTTCACGCTGCAATTAAACAATTCCACACTGTGCCGAATTGGGATTTTCAAAAGTAAAATGAAGCCACACCTTTAAGTGCCGCTTTTTGCGCTCTGTCGCGGTGCTGACAACACAATAGCATGGCAGTACGATGGATGGCTGGCTGCTACGGAAAGCAAAACTTGCGCAGTTTGGAATCGATCGTCGGACTCTAAACAGAGTTTTCCAAATGATTCGGATAGAATCGTATTTTTTTTAATTTAAATAGTTCTGAACAATTAAGTGGTCACTGAAATTCTTCCGTTCCAGTTAATACGTTTCTATCTGAATGTCCCTTGCCTGTTTCGTTCTATGATAATCAACCTATTTCCATCTGAACCTATTTCCGTATGTATTTGCAGTTACATAACTGGTTTGTGTTTGTCCAATCCACCATAGCTAACCAAGTGACCGTAGGCTGGCTGTCCAATAACGTGAGTGCTGACTACGAGGATGTGTACGTGCCTGAGAAGAAAGCCTCGCCCAAGAAAGCCAAGATTGTGGTCTTCTGACCTGACAATCAACACACAGGACCTCTCGATTTGGACAGGACAGATTCCCACAGAGCAGATGATGCTCTCCAAGACTGATTTCATGAATTCTGTTATTGTATCACAAATGTGCAACAAATGGTAAGCTTATGTACTGCCATACTGAAAAAAACGCTCTTTACCTGCACACCATGGAATATGTACTCTGTGTATATGCAATGGATATTATTATTATTTGTGGGACTGGAGTGGCACCAATGATATTTTGTATTCTAGCTAACAGCTAGTGCCTTGAATGCCAGAATAGACAAAGTGGCAGGTTGGTGAGTGTTTATATAACTACAACTGATATTATAAATTAGTTTGTGTATAAATGTACCTTTTTAATTAACAACAGTTCCACATCTTCTGTTAAAATAAATGAAATTATAACAAATTGACTTTCAATATCTGAAGTACCCAGAATATGACATGCGGTTTGCTTTTGAAGCTCGTAATTTAGGGCAACATTGAGTATTTCCTGCAGTTCATGTGGTTGGCGGCTTGTTATGGTGTCGTTTAAAGGAATGGAAAAATTGCTTGATCCAGAGGGACTTACAGTACTGTAAGTAC
>JACXGM010013889.1:0-16392 GCA_016801145.1 Umbra pygmaea | reverse complement strand
GACGGCACCCTACGCAGGGCAGATGTCCCAATCACTACCCTGGGGCATTGGGAATGATCTTTAGACCAGAGGTAAGAGTGCCCCCTACTGGCCCTCCAACACCACTTCCAGCAGCACTGGTCTCCCATCCAGAGACTAACCAGGCCCAACCTTGCTTAGCTTTAGAAGCAAACCAGCAGTGCAGTACAGGGCTCTATGCTGCTGGTGTGTTCAGGGTGATGAGCTGTGTTGCTTTTACGCCAAACATAACGTTTTGCATTGTTGACAAAAAGTTTGATTTTGTTTTCATCTGACCAGAGCACCTTCTTCCACATGTTTGGTGTGTCTCCCAGGTGGCTTGTGGCAAACTTTAAACAACACTTTTTATGGATATCTTTCAGAAATGGCTTTCTTCTTGCCACTCTTCATTAAAGGCCAGATTTGTGCAGTATACGACTGATTGTTGTCCTATGTACAGACTCGCCCACCTCAGTTGTAGATCTCTGCAGTTCATCCAGAGTGATCATCGGCCTCTTGGCTGCATCTCTGATCAGTCTTCTCCTTGTATGAGCTGAGAGTTTAGAGGGACGGCCGGGTCTTGGTAGATTTTCAGTGGTCAGATACTCCTTCCATTTCAATATTAACACTTGCACAGTGCTCTCTGGGATGTTAAAAGCTTGGGAAATATTTCTGTATCCAAATCAGGCTTTGAACTTCTCCACAACAGTATCTCGGACCTGCCTGGTGTGTTCCTTGTTCTTCATGATGCTCTCTGTGCTTTCAACGGACCTCTGAGACATCACAGAGCAGGTGCATTTATACGGAGACTTGATTACACACAGGTGGATTCTATTTATCATCATTAGTCATTTAGGTCAACACTGGATCATTCAGAGATCCTCACTGAACTTCTGGAGAGAGTTTGCTGCACTGAAAGTAAAGGGGCTGAATAATTTTGCTCGCCCAATTTGTCAGTTTTTTTTGTTAAAAAAGTTTGAAATATCCCAAAAATGTTGTTCCACTTCATGATTGTGTCCCACTTGTTGTTGCTTCTTCACAAAAAATTACAGTTTTATATCTTTGTTTGAAGCCTGAAATGTGGCAAAAGGTCGAAATGTTCAAGGGGGCCTAATACTTTCGCAAGGCACTGTAGGTATAGTGATGTTTGCTTTTTTAATGCAAAGTACATCTTTTGTTATTGTTTTAGAAAACTACATATTATACCTTTTACAAGCACTGCAAAAGAGCTTCAATACACAGATATTTCTGAGCAGTTTTCTTTCCTTATACTGAAGAGATTTCAAACTACAAACTAAATTGTAATAAAATGTGACACAAAAGGCACACCTCCTAATTGCTGGATGGATCTCTAAAAGTTACAGTAAAGCCCAAGTGGGTGAATCATTTTTTTTCATTAAAGCCCAAGTGCTGTTTTTTTTCAGTACATTTCTAACTGCATCATTATCTAGATGCCTGTAAATGCCCTTACAGGGTGTCACTGAAGATATTTACCACTTTGTCTGTGTAATCCAGGACTAGAGGTTAATGTGTCATGTTAGACATAATTAATTTTCCTTTTGAAACCTAATTCTGATAGTTGTTTTGCTGAAAGTTACATTTCACCACAAAATGTACTCTAAGCAATTTCCACATAAAATCAGTTCTTGTTTTTTCAAATGTATAATAATTGTGGTTTACCTGAA
Organism: Umbra pygmaea; assembly: GCA_016801145.1. Classification (NCBI taxonomy): domain Eukaryota; kingdom Metazoa; phylum Chordata; class Actinopteri; order Esociformes; family Umbridae; genus Umbra; species Umbra pygmaea. The sequence goes on along the minus strand of JACXGM010013889.1, from coordinate 14,710 downwards.
ATAAAAAAACATTTCAGGTTTCAAAAGCCCACTTTAAATCATGTAGTTTTTTTTTAGAATAATGTGTAGACTTTTTAGAACATGTTTTAGGGGTGACTACATCTCCTGAAGTATATGGCTTGTGCAGACAACTAGACAGCCAAATATATTTCAGAAATGGAACCTACAGTAATTAAACTTGCTAGGTAGCCATGTTTATATCAGCAATGAAGATAACCTTAGCTAGCTTACTGCAGCAGCTCCACTGATCCTTTGAGGAAACTTTACAATGTCTTATCACAAATACAGTTTGTCGGAGCGCATCATTGCTTCAGTGGTATTTCTCAAGTAGGGAAGCTTCAGGTAAAAAATTTAACAGGCTGTTAATTAGAACAGGAAATATGTTACATTTTTGACAGTGTATTTAGAGCTGCACTTTTTAACTTTACACAGTAGTTGTGGCTATTTTGCAATTTTGGGGTTATTTTTATTTATTTGAAAATAAAAATAAACAAAGAGCCATTTGACAGCCAAATGAACCGGCTCTTTCAGGTGAACACAAGATCCAGATCAACGAAAAAACTTGGAATGGAATGCCCATCAATAGACAACACATTCTTCCTTTACCATTGTTGGGCCTCTGCCAGGGTGATATAGACGAAACCTTTGCATGGTCTAACAACTTTGGTAATCATCATCTAATGTATTATACTGTCTAGAAGTCCCAAACTAGCGAAGGTAAATTATCCAATGTTGGAGTGACATCAGAGGGGCACTCAGGGAGCCAATCAGATTTCAGTTGGGGCAAGTGCCCCAGTGGCCCACCCACTAGAACCGCTAATGCCTGGAAGTCCCTATTGGAGACAGTCTCTGACGAATCCAGATATTTTCTGAGGGTGCTGCCTTTTTTGCCTTGGTGTACTGCGTCCTCACTGTCTTCGACCTGGCCTGAAGCTCCCCACTAAATTATCGGATACAGCATGGAGTTGAAAAAGCGATTTTAGAAGGAAAGATAACGATTAGTAGCTAGTTACTCAGCATCCACGGTAGCCAGAACATTGTAAACCAGGGGTCTCCAACCCTTCCATTGAGGGCCTAGTGTATGCTGGTTTTCAAAAAATATATACTTAGGTAGAGAATTTTTACACTGTCATTTTGACTATTCAGTACTCTGTTACCATTGCTTGACAGCCACACCAGTTTTTCGATGCAAATACAGACTAGCTGGTAGTAATAAAACAAAATTGTGTCAAGTCTACTTTCTGTATTATTAATTAGCCTTCCCTTCCCAAGTCATATTTAACTAGCTAATGTAGATAACATTACGTAGCTATTGACTTCACAAAAACAAAGTTGCATAGCAAGTTAAATTAGTAAATTAAAACTAACCTGTAAAGTCCAGATGACATCCAATCTGCTGTCAAGGAAATAGTTTGATAAACAGTTATGTCACATCACATATTTGTAGATACTGGACAAACACATTCCTCTTTTCTTCTTCTTTCGCTTCTAGATGATCTTTCTACTCTTCTCTCACTTTCGTCGAGTCCCCCGCATGTTCTGAGTTAGCGACTAACCTATTCTCGTAGCGATTGTTGAATCGGCAGAAATCACTAGATAATCGCTTGTCGCTATCAGTGGGTGGTGGAGATTAACACAGCAGGCAGCGAGACAGTGATCGGAGGTAAACTGGTCGCAAACCCTGAAATCGCTAACAATCGCTTCAGTGTTACTTCATAATTACTGTATGTACACACCGCCGCTGACTTGAGCTTGAAAATTACAGGAAGCTCCATTCCATTTTCAATGGAAGCCGGCTTCTCTCAGCTGCGAGGAACGGCAAATCAGTCGGCTTTGCATTTTGGGTTGAGATGGTGAAACGGAATATTGTTTTTCTCCAAAACATTACTCTAATTACTATAGTACAGAATACAAAGACAAAACTATATGCCATTTGTGAATTTGTACAGAAACCATAAACATATGTAAAACAAAAGTAGAAGTAGGTATAGGAAAGTCGTGTGGAGTGTTTTGGTGTCTAAACCCCAGCGCTAAGGTACATATCTCCTCCAGGATGGGTCTGGCCACAACACTTAGTCTACATCACACGCTATATTCTCTCTTGCTAAACAGCGAGGAAAGAATCTCCTAGAGTGGCATATCCAACCTTGGACAGAAGCAGTCTCTATGTCCCCACATGCCTCCACATGCCTACACCATTGTCCTTCCACCTCCTTTGCACCCTCGTCCTCTACCTCCTCTACCTTGTCCTCATTCTCATCCCCTCGCTCTCCCTGCAATGTCTGCATCTATTGTTCTAAACAGGTAATCTGATGTCTATGTATGAGCCTATACCAAAACAATGATTGGTTAATGATCAGTTCAGCTATTAATGTGTACATATGTGAGAAGAGAAGTGTGTGTGAGACACTGGTGAATGGGTGTAGCATTTTGATTGGTTGATTTTGGAAAAGGAAAGCAAGTCACTTCCTGTTCGATTTTTGGGTTTTACATAGAGAATTGTGTGTAGTGTTTTGAAAAAAGCATTTCATGCGATTGACAACTGAGTTAAAGGCTGAGTTTGGTATGTAGTTTTGCACTTTGAGTGAGAGGTTTCAAAAATCATGTGACATGAAAAGATTTTGTGTGTAAGCAGTCTGTAATCAGTTTGATGTTGAAAGACTGTAAGTGTGCTCCATTTGGAGGTGGGTGTTTGTATAATCAAGACATTTCAGGATCTCCATGAAAAACAAACACCCTTCATTAGCAATGACTGTTACCAAGTGTCCGGAAGCAATCATCACATCAGAACGTCATGGCACCACATAGTATCACCTTTCACTGGAGAGAAGATGATTTGTGACTGATTACAGAGGCTTACATAGCAACACAATAATGTGTTGTTTTCTATTGCAATACCGATTTAGCTAATAAATTACATGGCAAATATTTCCATGATCATGTTATGGGTTAAATGTGACTATTTTTTGTGCAATATTTATTGCATGTTGTATCTTATTTAGCCAGTAGAAACAGACAGATAAGTAGACAGTAGAAAAAGTGGATACATTGATTTGAACCCCTGTCTCTAATGGGGAGGGCAGACATGCGATAAGAGCTTCACAACTAGACCACTACAGGCTTTGCATGACTACTAACAATAAATCATACTTTATTGCCTCCAAGTTTTTTAAGATAATGTTTAGGGCTTGTTTGTTTGTTTTTGTTTTTTTTATTTGTTGAATGTGCTTAATCGGTATGAGCTAAAATTATTTCATACTGTTTGCTAAAGTTGGAAGTGGCTGCACAGAAACTAAAGTAGTTCATTCACATGCAACATCCTTAATTTACCTCTTAATGATTTTGCAACATTATGCATAGAAACCAGTGTAGATCTGAGCGCAGAAATCATCTTACGACGAGACTCACGTGTGATTTACAAAACATTTGTATCACTCCAATTCCAGTGTACGAATTAGCGGGTGTTGATAAATCAGACAGTTGATTTTGAATTTTAATATCACGCCCACATATATGCACGGATTAGAGGCCTCGCCCTTAGAATTTACGACATGAATAAGCAAAATCTGGCAAAGAAAAGGAATTTCTCTGAGTTAAAAAAATACGCTCAGGTCTCAGGTGCAGGCCAACCGCTTGGTTTTAATTGGAAGTTTAAAATCAGGCATCGATTGTTAAAGGAAAGAGGAAAATGCAGTGTTGACTGAGGTTACTGCTACAGTCATTGAAAGCTATTATCGAGAACCTGAAGAGAACCAATAACGAGAACCAATAAACGAGAAAATAAATGAATTATTTTCACTAAACCTTCCACATTGTATTTTTTAAGTAGTGTAAAGTCAGCTAAATTGGGCCATCAGATAAAATGGGCCAAATAATGTTGTAGCGTCATATATTTTAATATCTTTACAGCAAATCACTGATCTTACATTGTTGCTTCAACACTTTTGGACTTGTAACAACAGTTCTGATTGGTCTGAGTTTTCTAGGCAGGCAGAGCTGAAAAATTACATTAGACCTAATTCAAAGCTTATTTGATGGTATTATAAGCCCTTTACCAAAACGTGGCCCATTTTAGCTGACTTCACCCTAGTTTTCTGACACAAGATAGCACTTAGCTACTATATTAGAAGCTCAGAAAAAGATCCTGTCTCCTTCGTAGACCCCCCAATGCTGGCTGTTGTGGCCACTGATCTTCATTGAATGGCATCGTTCTCCAGCGCAATATCGTGGAGAACCACGCATGCCATAATTATGTTGAAGGCCTGCTCTCATGTGTATAGCAATCCTCCCACCCCACCCCGCTTACCCAAGACAGAGCCACCTGCCCTTGAGCAAACCGATCACTCCACTATGGTTCGTGTGCGTGTGTGCGCACTGTTGAACCTGTGCTCCTGCTTGTTTGGGGATTTGCAAGCGCGTGTTATAAGGTACTCAGTCAGGGTATAACCTTTGTCACCAAGAGGAATAACATCCATCCGTTTCTCCAAAAAACTATGTAGAACTATTATAATAATTGTACGAGGGCGTAACTCAGCGAGGAGACGACTCCAGCCATGCAGTGCGCCCTCCTGTAGCCTTGTTCCAACGCTGCAGTTTAAGAAAAATAGAGTCGCGAGTCCCACCCGGTCACCGGGCTACCATATTCAGAACAAACATCCTGGCATCACATATGATCTGTACGTTGATTGAATTAACGTTTTTGCGATTGATAAATGCGTAATCATTCATGGATGGTGGCTACAGACGCAGTACAATCAATCGCCCAATTCTCCCAATCACATTTGGAAACCCAGTAATCTCATACAATTGTAATTTAATCATAGTTTGAATATACCAGAAAGGGACTCCAAAACTGCTGGCATACTTCGACTATTGTTGGCTATGATATACCAGACCTGTCCCCGATCTCCCGCTGAAAGGTCCCAGTGTAGAGAACGCGCATTAAGGTCCTCTAACAGAGCCAGATCTGCCATCGCTTCGACTTCAGGACTGCCAAAGCGCTTGTTTAAATAGCTGAATAAGCATTTCACCAATCACATACAATATACACTCACCTAAAGGATTATTAGGAACACCATACTAATACTGTGTTTGACCCCCTTTCGCCTTCAGAACTGCCTTAATTCTACGTGGCATTGATTCAACAAGTTGCTGAAAGCATTCTTTAGAATATTGATAGGATTGCATCTTGCAGTTGATGGAGATTTGTGGGATGCATATCCAGGGCACAAAGCTCCCGTTCCACCACATCCCAAAGATGCTCTATTGGGTTGAGATCTGGTGACTGTGGGGGCCATTTTAGTACACTGAACTCATTGTCATGTTCAAGAAACCAATTTGAAAGGATTCGAGCTTTGTGACATGGTGCATTATCCTGCTGGAAGTAGCCGTCAGAGGATGGGTACATGGTGGGCATAAAGGGATGGACATGGTCAGAAACAATGGTCAGGTAGGCTGTGGCATTTAAACGATGCCCAATTGGCACTAAGGGGCCTAAAGTGTGCCAAGAAAACATCCCCCACACCATTAAACCACCACCACCAGCCTGCACAGTGGTAACAAGGCATGATGGATCCATGTTCTCATTCTGTTTACGCCAAATTCTGATTCTATCATCTGAATGTCTCAACAGAAATCGAGACTCATCAGACCAGGCAACATTTTTCCAGTCTTCAACTGTCCAAGTTTGGTGTGCTCTTGCCAATTGTGGCCTCGTTTTCCTATTTGTAGTGGAGACAAGTGGTACCCGGTGGGGTCTTCTGATGTTGATAATTGTCCACATCAAGGTTGTGCGTGTTGTGGCTTCACAAATGCTTTGCTGCATACCTCAGTTGTAACGAGTTATTTCAGTCAAAGTTGCCCTTCTATCAGCTTGAAGCAGTCGGCTTATTCTCCTCTGACCTCTAGCATCAACAAGGCATTTTTCGCCCACAGGACTGCCGCACACTGGATGTTTTTCCCTTTTCACACCATTCTTTGTAAACCCTATAAATGGTTGTGCGTGAAAATCCCAGTAACTGAGCAGATTGTGAAATACTCAGACCGGCCCGTCTGGCACCAACAACCATGCCACGCTCAAAATTGCTTAAATCACCTTTCCATAATGACATTCAGTTTGGAGTTCAGGAGATTGTCTTGACCAGGACCACACCCCTACATGCATTGAAGCAACTGCCATGTGATTGGTTGAGTAGATAATTGCATTAATGAGAAATTGAATGGGTGTTCCTAATAATCCTTTAGGTGAGTGTATATATATATATATTTGATTTAAATTGTTGTTTGCCTAATTTAAGCCCTCATGTTCTAGGCCACCTCGAAATGAAAGCGAAAAAATATACCACTATAGCAATGTGGTGTATACAATTAATTTGGAATTCTGAAATGTAACTTGCTATATGGGGTTGTGGTGCACACACATTCATCAATGATCACTGGTTTAACAATTCACTGAACCGGGTGGTTATACCATAAACACCGCTAGTCACGCTGGAGAACTTGCATACAGGAGACCAGACCAGACATGAGATTTTATCGCAGCCTACACTCACGTTCAAATTGATAAATTCCTTGCTTTGCGTAGGAATCAGCGTATGCCCGTCTTACGCCTGTTTTACGTCGTACGCAAGTTTCATAAATGAGCGCCATTAATCTTCAGTGATCTCAATTTTGAACTCAAGTGACCTCAAATTTACACAAACAAGCATTTTAGTTTCGTAGGTAGTGAACATTGGAGGTTTCATGATGCTACATTATTTGAGCAGGAAGCTGGTCGTTAGTTTGACAAAACACTGTGTACCCTAATTTCTGGTTGTTTATAAGAAATTACCAGTAAAATGTATAGTAAGTGGTGTTTTGACTCATCAATTGAACACATCGTGGGCTGACAGATAATGTGTACATGCTTGCTTGTAGGTTTAAGTGTACGATTGCTTGTGTTGAATGGTCGAGGTGTCTCTTAATGTGTGTGTGTGTGTCTTTTAGTCTGTGTGTGTCCGTCAGTGTGTGTGTTTCAGTGCGTGTGCTTCTAGCATAGTTGTTTGGTACAAAATGACACTGCCGGCCATGTAAAATCTCCCTGTCGGGGGGAGCGACTGAAGTCAGCGCTTTCTACACACCCACCCCACCCAATCGCCCTCCTCGTTCCCCTGTCACCCCCTGCTGTTCAATCCATCCAGCCGCTGTCACGGCGGGGGAGCAGACAATCTATCAAGGCATCGGGAGGCATTCTCCTCACCTGCGCCGCGCCTTTAATGAACAGCCAACATGATCCCGCCTGACAAGCAGGAAATGGATGTAATAAAGATTGTTTCTGCATGCTCTTTGCATCCCTGATAAATCACCTCGCTGTGCAACAGATATGGGAGCCACATGGAAATGCGATTTCACACAGCGATGGAGAGAGAGAGAGAGAGAGCAAGAGGAGGATACTTCGAATAAGGGAAAAAGGAAGAGGGAGCTGGCGGTGGCAGCAGGGTCACTTTTTTGTGTGAATGTTTTCTTTCTCTTCTGCAGACTCCCTGGTTTCTTGGTCCCACCTTGTCCTGAAATCACCTTTGTGTGGCCACCTCTAAAGCTCCCCAAAACGTCTAGAAAACACATTTTCTCACAGACCCCAACCAAATACATGTACCGTATTAGGTAGTCAGGGTTCAGGGGTCATATACCATAGTCAGGGTTCAGGGGTCATATACTGTACCATAGTCAGGGTTCAGAAGTTATACACTGTACCATAGTCAGGGTTCAGGGGTCATATACTGTACCATAGTCAGGTTTTAGGGGTCATATACTGTACCATAGTCAGGGATCAGGAGTCATATACCATAGTCAGGGTTCAGGGTCATTCAAACTTATCAGGATTCAGGGGTCATATAACGTAGTCAGGATTCAGGGGTCATACAAACTAATCAGGGTTCAGGGGTCATATAACGTAGTCAGGGTTCAGGGGTGATACAAACTAATCAGTGTTCAGGGGTCATATAACATAGGGAGGGTTCAGGGGTCATACAAACTACTCAGGGTTCGGGGGTCATACAAACTAATCAGGGTTCAGAGGTCATATAACGTAGTCAGGGTTCAGGGGTCATACAAACTAATCAGGGTTCAGAGTTCATATAACCTAGTCAGGGTTCAGGGGTCATACAAACTACTCAGAGTTCAGAGATCATATAACGTAGTCAGGGTTCAGGGGGATATATCATAGTGAGGGTTCAGGTGGTATTGTGGGCAGAAGGTCTCTGTAACCCACATTGTCCCCCTACACCCCACCCCCACAGACATATCCTCTCTACCACCACAGTACAATTTATTCCCATGCTACTGTGATACTTGGAGTATGGCTGGCGGCTATTACTGGTATCCTGATGGCAGACAATGCATGAGAAGGGGACAGCGTGGGAGGAAAGAAGAGAGATGGGGGACAGAGAGAATGATTATAAGACCACGATAGAGAAGGAGAAGGGGAGACCACGCAATAGCTTTGGGGGGGTGGGGAGGATGCAGATATGGGATGGGCAATTTACGATTTCATCTCATGCAGCTCGGGCCTGCTGTAATTTACCACCACAGAAAGAGAGGGGACAGAGAGAGAAAGAGAGAGACAGAAGGATAAGAGAGGGACATTAACCTTTCCTTTTTTATCAGACCACCATCCCCCCATAAACACTGCATCTTCTGTTTTTCTCTTATATCCTCTCCTCCTCACCTTTCCTCCCTTTCTTCACCTTCCCAATGATCTGATCCAACAACCCTGCCCCCCCCCCCCCACAACATCCAGTCTGAATTCTCAGAATGTTTTGTCCCAGAACTTCATTAACGTTAGACCAAATGACCTGGTGACTTCCAACCCAAACGTGGGTGGAATTAGCCAATGGGATACAGCGAGATGCCGCTTGAGAGGCGAACGAACGCCTTTCTTTCACAGGACTGGGAAATGCACACACGCAAGTCAGTGGCTTCTCTCCAGTGAAAGCGAAGGCTGGATACAAGATGGTTCAGTATCCACTCTGCCACTTCGTAAAGGTAATATGGGCCGATGTGTGGCTTTTGTCTGGCGACACGGCACCAGCAGGTTGGCGTGGGTGTCATTGGCACATTTTGGGGTCTATCGAAATACTCATTTAAGCCCCCTCTCTTGCCAACAACCCTCCCCTCACCCAACACCACCACTACACTTCATACACCCACTACCTGTTTAGGCTGCCTGCGCGCTCATTTGCATGAAATAAGATGGAAATGGTGCCCTTATTTATGCCAACAGAAATGGAGTGTTATTAAGGGCGCCATTGTGCAAAAGCGACGGTCACACCGAGAATACATTACAGGAGCTATTTCTGGAAAGGCTGCAGTCACACAGAGGCTAATGCTTTACAGCTCCCTCATGGCATCGTCACTTCGTGTGCCTGGGCTGTGTGTGTTCTGTATGCATGAGCCTGTGTGTTTATAAGACTGTGTTTTTATGCGTGGGAGCACGTGTGTGTTCAGTGCTGTGCATGTGGGTGGGTTAGTGGGTGCTGGTGTGCGAACGATAGGGTGCGGGCGTGTATTTCCCTTTTTTTTTCTGTAAAAGAGAGGTCACCAGTGATTGACAGTGTTCACGGCCCCCGCGGTACTACTGTTCTTATGAGGTGTGGGTTGAGGCGAGAGCCAGGTAGAGCGACACTAGTGCTGTACACTCCATCTGTCTACTGGGCTGCACAGTGTGCTGTGGTTAGAATCTGACAGGGTGATTTCTGTTTACAACAAAGAAAGAAAAGTTTGACATTAAAATCTCGCCTCTGCTTTCTCAGAATTAATAGGGACTTTAGAAACCCTTGGAGTTCCTTAAGGAACTTTTGTTTATATTTGTATCTTCATTTTTTTAGGGCTTCTTAGAGGAACCAATTGTTAAATATATATATATATATATATATATACAGGTTCCTTAAGGGAAGGCATGGCTTAGTAGGGGGTGGATCTTTTTTCTTAACTGCATGTTAAAGCCAATGCCATTTTTTTCATCTGTTATTTTGTATTGTCATTTCATGTAAACTGACACTTTGATGTCAGAGGAGTTTCTTAACAGTTTTTTTAAATTACAGTAGCACTGGTGAGAGGGCTTGTTAACAGAAATGCAGACTTGTAATGGTTTTTTAACACATCATATCATGATATCATAGCTCTATTAATGACATATTCTCAATCTGATATCCTCCTCTTATTGAGAATATATCAGTGATAGAGTGAAACATGAATTACGAAAAAGAAGTCTGCATTTTAGAAAATTTGAACGTGCCCTCAAAACACTTTTGACAGGAAAAACCATGTGACATGGCTTTCCCTACGTTGAGATGTCAGAAAAAGTATGTTTGAAACTGACATTGAAGGATCCATTTTATCATACAAAATGTACAATTAGGTTCCTAAATATTTGGACATTGACTAAGTAGTTCTTTCAGCTGTCTGCCACAGCATATTGAGTTGAAATTATAGTTTTTGCCAACTGCTTACACACATTTTCAAAACTATTTCTCCTTTTTTCAAAACTCTACACAAAATGGAAAATGCCTCACATCTCCCTCAACACATGTCAGAATGAAGTATTTGCATCAAATGGCAAACACTTCTTTCACAATAGTAAATTTTCGGATATACCATGTAAACACTGTTGTTCTAAATCTAAAGCTATTCTGGCATTCATTATCCTAAATGTAAAGTTCCATTCAATGTTCTAGTGAAAGTAAGTCTGTTTAGGGGTTGAAACAGAGTAAACCCCAATGAGATACTGAAACAGAATATTTATTTTTCCAAAACATTATCCTAATTATCATAGTACAGAATAGAAAGACAAAACCTTATGGCTTTTTTCGGATTTGTACAGAATCCCTAAACATATAAAAAACAAAAGTAGAAGTTGTATAGGGAAGAAATTGTGTGTAGTGTTTTGGTGTCTAAGATGCATCCCTCATCTGGGCTGGGTCTGGACACAACACTTAGTCTACATCACACACTATATTCTTTCTTGCTAAACAGAGAGGAAAGAATCTCCTAAAGCGGCATATCCAACCTTGGACAGAATCAGCGTCTCTATGTCCCCACATGCCTCCACCATTGTATTTCCACCGCTTCTTCACTCTCTCCCTCTACCTCTTCTACCTTGTCCTTGTTCTTATCCCCACGCTCTCCCTGCAATGTCTGCATCTCTCTAACTAAACAAATAATCTGTCCTTTGCAGTCTATGTATGAGCCTATACCAAAACAGTGATTGGTTAATAATCAGTTCAGCTATTAATGTGTACATATGTGAGACGTGTGTGTGAGACACTGGTGAATGAGTGTAGCATTTTGATTGGTTGTGTTTGGAAAAGGAAAGCAAGTAACTTCCTGTTAGATTTTTGTGTTTTACGTAGAGAATTGTGTGTAGTGTTTTGAAAAAAGTGTTTTATGCAATTGAAAACTGAGTCAAAGGCTTAGAACAGTTCAACTGGTCGAGTCTGTTTTCCGAAGATGGCACCTGACTGTATACACGAACGGTACTGTCTTTTAAACTCTATTTTTCAATAAACTGTCTGTACACTTACAAAGTTCTCAATGCTTCAGTTTGCATATAGGGACCCTCATTATGCTACTGTGGAAGTGTAGTGCTATTTTGAGCCTTGATAGTGGTATAAAATAGCAATTTATTTTTACTTTAACCATGCCCTCACAACTAGCATTAATTGCAGATTTTCAGCTTTAATTTGTAATATTGGCATGTTACGTAATTCATCCTCATAAATAATACGGTAAACAGAACAAAATCAAGTTTAAAACTGACATTGTTGTCGATGTCTCTGTCTGGCGGTGCAGATAGTTATATAAATAGATGATGATAAATAGATAGATAGATAGATAGATAGATAGATAGATAGATAGATAGATAGATAGATAGATAGATAGATAGATAGATAATAAATAGATAATAGATAGTATTTATTGTCCATTAGGGAATATTGTTTTCATAGGATAACTGTCGTAATCAGATAAACATAGTGTTCATTTATATGCATTTATTTCTTTTCATTTTTAAGTTTCATCGTGACGCATGTCTTAACCATTATGAAATATGCAATAAATTCCATTTGTGCAGAACTATTTTCCATTTACAATTAGATTAATACCGACATGTGTAGATTTTCAGATACAATCAAATGGATGGTTATAAAAAGCGACGCCATCACAATGCATAATGACGCACAATAGCTGATCTTGCACTGTTAGAATATAATAATAATAATAGCCTAATAATGCATATTATTTATTGAAGCCTTTCATAACACTAATAACAGGATTTCTGGCAACTGGCCCTTTCCAGATGGAACAGACTGACAGGTCAGGGATATCTCAGCCAACCCTTAGCCGGGTTATGCCAGGCGTGTTAGTCGGTATAATAGGCTTGTCGCATAATTACATTAAGTTTCCGTACACGGCGGGTGAACAGTCAAACAAAAAAGCACAATCTGTCCGGTTTCCCAAATGTAATCAGTGCTATTGACTGCACTCATGTTGCAATAAGGACAATGAATGAGAATGAACATGGGTTCATTAATCGAAATTTGTGATTTTTAAAGGGAAAAAGGCGTAGGACGTGCATGCGCATGATTTTATGAATCTGAATATTTCTTTGTGTACGCATTTCCTATATTTTGCCCGTACGCCACTTCTGACGCAAATCCACTGCAAAGTTTTATAAATGAGGCCCCAGGTGTGTGTCATTCCCTCACTAGTTCATATACAAATAAGCAAATAAAAGGTTTAGATTAGATTTCAAGTTTGGCATTTGCCTTCAGAATATGTTGCTGTTAGCCTTCAAAATAAAGTCCATAGAGCTGTCACTTCAAGTGAAGCATGCCATCATTAGGATGAAAATCAAAACAAACCCATTAGTGACTTTTATTTAGGAAAATAAGTGGATTGTTCTGCAATCACCTGACCTAACTCTTATTAGGCATACATTTCACCTGCTGAAACTGAATGCAAAACATCCCAAGAACAAGCAGGTTTTGAAGACAGCTGGGTTAAAGGCCTGGCAGAGCATCACTATGGAAGACACCCAGTATCTGATAACGTCTATGGGCAGGCCCGACGTCTCCTGGCCCTGGCACAGGCGATTAAGGTGGTTGCCAAGGTCGAAAATAAGTCAAAAATAAAAACTCTACACCTGCTGTGTGGATTGTTTCCGGCACCCTGATACAAGTATATCAAGCCCCTTCTCTCTAACTACCGTAAGTCACTCTGGATAAGTGTGTCTGTTAAATGACTAAAATGTAAATGTTTAGGCTTGATCTTAATTTAGCAATCAGTGTTGTTCTCTAAGTTAGCTATATAAACATATGTGAAAATGAAATAGTGTGTAAAAGCCACACCTTTTATATTGACACTTTATACGTTTAGAAAATATGGTGTCTGAATTGAAAGGCATAAACAATTTCAATTTTAAATTGTTAACTGTTTGCTAGTTCTACATTTAGAAATGATATCTTATCCAGAGTGACTTACAAATGCATACAGTATATTTTCATATAGTCAGGTGAAACCAACACAGAGCTGAATAGTATTGCATTCTAATTAAATACTTAGTTATAAAAATAATAAACATAATAACCATAGTTATGAAGACAAAATGAGTTGTGGCTGTGTAAATATTTCAGGTATTTTTTTGAAAATGTAGGGTTTTGAATGTTTTCTGAAAATGGACAGTTGTTGTAATTAGATGTTACACTCCAGTGTCTGCTCTATGTGCTTGTATGCTCCTGCTATAATAACATACCTGAAAATGTTACCTGTATGTTTTCTATAACTCTTCAGTTGGCCTATTAAAATACATGGGAGGGACCTCATAAAATCTCTTCTACATATGTGGAGACTAAACCACAGCCATCTAGCACACCACCATCGGTAGAGCAAGGGATATGTGATTTTATTTTTAGTCATAATGTCAAGGTGAAATATTAGGGTGTGTTGGCTGTGTGTGTTGCTTTCAATGTAATTATTGATTATGTTTGTTTGTCTAAATACCTTTGAGATTCTAAAGTTGGTGTGGGGGGGCAGATATACAAAGAGCTGTAACTGCTAGACGGTTCGCCGGATTTGGATATAAATACCATGAAATTAGAGCTGAAGGTCTGCATGTAGCCAGCAGCTAAAATAATTATGACTTGTCAATGTCAATGTCCAAATATTTATGAACCAGACGGTATATTGTGTGTACCAAAAGCAATTGGGATTCCCAATTTTTTTGCTTCTGTTGTGAAAGAACTGTAACGTTTGTATCATTGGTGCAGGAAAGAGGGAGACAAATGTGAAGTGAAAAGAAACAGTGTTTAATACAAAACACTACTGAACAAATATAAACAACTATGAATCAAAACGACTAAGAATCAAAACACTACTGAACAAATATAAACAACTATGAATCAAAACGACTAAGAATCAAAACACTACTGAACAAATATAAACGACTATGAATCAAAACGACTAAGAATCAAAACACTACTGAACAAATATAAACAACTATGAATCAAAACGACTAAGAATCAAAACACTACTGAACAAATATAAACAACTATGAATCAAAACGACTAAGAATCCAAACGACTAAGAATCAAAACACTTGAATCGTAATACTGAGTGATACTGCACACACAAGTAATACTGAGTGATACTGCACACACAAGTAATACTGAGTGATACT
>JACXGM010013888.1:0-22356 GCA_016801145.1 Umbra pygmaea | reverse complement strand
GAGAAGTCCAGGCATGAAAATAACAACAGGCAACTAGCGTATACCGTCACAGGGAACAATAATCGACCTCGAGGTGATCACAGCACCCGGCATAAATACTCTGGTGATAGATCTTGATACAGGGCACCTGTGTGCGCACCAATAAGAAACATAGAGAAGGCTAGCACTCTCCCCTGACAGCTAGGTGACGTAACGCTAGGAACGCCTGTACACATACATAAATGGGCAGTCCAATAAACACAAGAAAAGGTGAACTAAAATGCTATGCACTGCAGTAAAGGAAACACAAGAAAACACAACCAAACAATATATACGAATAAACCTAAACACTAGCAGGAGTCCATATCTCAGTTCATATCGGAACGGGAGTCCCACTCTGGGACCCCGTTACAGTCACTTCCTTGTTTGAAGTTGGGCCACTGGGATAAATGGTAGGTTAAACAAGAGGGGAGTGAAAACAGTATACAATGCTGAAGAGCTAGTAATCAGTCACATGAGGACAAAATGTCTGTGAACAAGTCTTTCTGTGATGCAGTGGTAAAGTTCCTCTAACTACAAGGTCCTTGGTTCAAGTCTTCTCAAAAGAAAATTTTTATTTTATATTCACATGGAGTAAAAAACAATTGCAATGATATGATTCTGGTAATATTAAAATAATTCATATATAATTTTGTAAGTTTAACAATACATGCTAATATACTTGATTGTTTTCAATGGATGTTTTACTCAGATGACATTTGTAGAATGTGAGGGTGGCTCAGTGTTTCCCAAACCTCTCCTGAGGACCTCCAGCCATCTAACAATATAGTTTTTACCCTGAACCTGTTTACCTGAATCAAGCAGCCAAAGCTTCATAATTACTAGACAAGTCTATTGAGGTGTGCTAGCTCTGGGATACATCCACCACTGGCCTGAACAATTAATTTGCCTTTACATTTACATAATATCAGTCACTCTGGTCCCCAGTGGGAATCAAACCCTAAACCTTGGCAGGAAAACCATCACCAAGGGAGCTACACTGAGCCTTTAATCACTCTTTCTATCAAAGGATACACATCTTGACTCACCAATATTACTTTTCAAAGAACTGTTCTGGTCACTGTAAGAACCCTGCATTAAAAAACAGAACGAGTTCTCCCTGGAACCATCAGAAAGTAGTAGTTATTTAACAACTTTGGGGGGGAATGAAAGCTACAACCAGTGGTTCCTTAAATAATCAATCAATAGATACTGTAGACCTGGCAGTCTAAACTTGTAATGCGAAATGGCCTAACTACTCAAAGGAAATATACACATACAGGGGTGCAGATGGCTCAGTGGGTAGGGAGTCAGACTTGTAGTCATAAGGTTGCCAGTTCGATTCCTGAGCCAAATGTCGTTGTGTCCTTGGGCAAGACACTTTACCCTAATTGCTCCCAGGTCGTTGCTGTAAATAAGAAATTGTTCTTATACAACTTACCTGGTTAAATAAAGGTTAAATAAAAAATAAAAAAACACGTTTTGCAATATATGGAAGATAGCAATAGGACTCCAGTCGGTATCAGTGCAATGTAAATTTAAAGCACAATTCCAATTAATCTGACCTAGGCAGTCGTTATCAGTCCCCACTACCGGGGAAACATTGCCTTTAAATTTCAATCACACTATAACACAGAACTTTTATTATATGAATTGTATTAATCCCTTAATCCAGAGATGTACTACATGTTAATACCACTAATGACATTGTGGCTTTTCAGAGATAATTAAAATGTTTGCTTATCACTTTAATCAGAAAATAACCACAAAAATATAAGTACATATGTTTTTTCAGTCTATAAAAATTCAAATGAAATGACATCCCGTCCCCCAGTAAAATGTCCCTAGGTCATTTTAACAAATATCCAAATAGTGTTATTACAGAACCATGAATGTATAGTAACAATTAGTTGTTCTCTTTCTTGTGCTTATTTAGATACAGATGGAGAGATTGGAGAGGAGTATAAGTATAAATATTTGGCTACCATTGAATAATGTCAGTTATTGACCTTCAAATTAGCCGAAGATGGACTAATGAGAACTGTGTGTGTGTCTGTAAGTGTAAGTGTGTGTTTAATCTATTTTCTGTGTGGTGCACCAGCCTTTTAACACAAGAGTATGGAGTTGAAGAGCCACTGGTTTGAATGCCGGTTAAAGACGGAGGAGAGGTGGGCCCTGAGCATCAGCACCACCCATAGCGCCGTAGTGGAAAGAAGGCAGGAAAAATCTACCCGTGCTACATGGTCTTCTACATGCTAAGTCTACAAGTCTACAGTCGTGGTTAAAATTCTGAGAATGATGACACAAGTATTGGTCTCCACAAAGTTTGCTGCTTCAGTGTTCTTAGATCTTTTTGTCAGTAGTTACTATGTTATACTGGAGTATATTTACAAGCATTCCATTCCGTAAGTGTCAAAGGCTTTCATTGACAATCACATTAAGTTTATGCAAAGAGTCAATATTAGCAGTGTTGACCCTTCTTTTCAAGACCTCTGCAATCCGCCCTGGCATGCTGTCAATTAACTTCTGGGCCACATCCTGACTGATGGCAGCCCATTCTTGCATGATCAATGCTTGAAGTTTCTAAACAATCGGAAAGGGGATTCATCAGAGAAAATGACTTTCAGTCTGTCCCTGATGTGTTTCCTGGAGAGAAATTGCTTCTTTGCTGCCCTCCTTGACACCAGGCCTTCCTCCAAAAGTCTTCACCTCACTGTGCGTGCAGATACATTCACACCTGCCTGTTGCCAAGACTGAGCAAGCTCTGCACTGGTGGTGCCCCGATACCACAGCTGGATCAACTTTAGGAGAAGGTCCTGGTGCTTGATGGACTTTCTTGGGCATCCGGATGCCTTCTTCACAACAATTGAACCTCTCTCCTTAAAGTTCTTGATGAATCGAAAATGGCTGATTTACGTGCAATCTTACTAGCAGAAATATCCTTGCCTGTGAAGCCCTTCTTTCGCAAAAGAACAATGATTTTTAAGCACCACCCTCCTTTTAAAGCTTCCTGTCTGTTATTCTAACTCAATCAGCATGACAGAGTGATCTCCAGCCTTGTCCTTGTCAATACTCTCACCTGTGTTAATGAGACAATCACTGACATGAAGGCAGCTGGACCTTTTGTGGCAGGGCTGAAATGCAGTGGAAATGTTTTATCGTGGCAAAAAAGGACTTTGCAATTCATCTGATCACTCTTCATGACATTCTGGATTATATGCAAATTTCCATCATCAACAATGAGGCAGCAGACTTTGTGAAAATTAGTATTTGTGACATTCTCAAAACTTTTGACTACAACTGTACATTCCTGACACTGTGTTTTCAGTTAAAAGCCAATGGAAAGTAATAATGG
This sequence comes from Umbra pygmaea, assembly GCA_016801145.1. NCBI lineage: Eukaryota > Metazoa > Chordata > Actinopteri > Esociformes > Umbridae > Umbra > Umbra pygmaea. The sequence goes on along the minus strand of JACXGM010013888.1, from coordinate 18,983 downwards.
GAAGTTCGACTCTTTTAACTCACTCTAATCTTTTAGAGTGGTTCAGTAAAAAGAACGAATCTCTAAAGTCAGTTCGTTCATTTCAGTCAGTAACACCCATGAGCGTTCCAGACTCACCGTTCAATTAAAAGATTATATCGTTCATGAGTCTTTTGAACTTAACCCGAGGCTGGGTTGCATAAAACGGTTTCCATCATATTATTCAATAATCAATATGTTAAGTAGCGATTGAGTAGGATGTTGTATATGGGCAATTATCATACAATAAATAATTATCAAAATGCATTCATTCTAGCAACCTGAATCCAATTATCAGTTTAAACATGTTTTTATATTCTGCTGCAGCTTGATCTATTTGATCTTTGCAAACATAAAACAAACAGCCGTTGGTGTCGGAGCACTGAGCTGGAAGACTGCTTATATTAATCCTGGGATCATGTTTGAGACAGTTTCGAGAAAAAGAAAAACTCTCAAGTCACTAAAAAGAGTCATTCAAAAATGAACGAATCGTTCACGAACTGCACATCACTAATGGCACGAGGTCCAGCTATTGATGTCCTCAAGTTACTATGGTTACTCATATTTGTAGAAGCTCACATTTTCATGGCCTGACTGCTTTTACGTTTTACAAATGTCAGTTATACATGATGCTGATTTAACTAGTCTATATCTCTGCATTTCTGATACTCAAAAATGCCTGGACACAGGGGTCAGGCAGATTATGGTTTATGAAACACAGTGTGGTTGTGTCAGTTAATTGGTCAGCCAAACGTAGACACTCCCTCCATGGATGCTCAAATAGAATAACTGCAGTGGTGAGCTGAAGAGCTTCTGACATACGATCAAAAGGTCCTGGAGTCACCTCCCAGGAGGACTGGTGGCTGTGTGTGCACACTTCAAATGAAGCGCTGGAATGTTTTTAATGTAACCTTTATTTAACCAGGTGGGCTTTTTTATTTAATTTAACCTTTATTTAACCAGGTGAGCTTTTTTATTTAATTTAACCTTTATTTAACCAGGTGGGCTTTTTAACTTAATTTAACCTTTATTTAACCAGGTGAGCTTTTTTATTTAATTTAACCTTTATTTAACCAGGTTAGCTTTTTTATTTAATTTAATCTTTATTTAACCAGGTGGGCTTTTTAACGTAATTTAACCTTTATTTAACCAGGTGGGCACGTTGAGAAGAGTTTCCATTTGAAACGGGAACCTGGCCAAGATAAAAGCAAAACGGTGCAAGATGACACAAAGTTACAAATGAATTCCAGAAAATACACCTGAATTACACTGTTTTAAATTACACATTAATTTTTATTGTATAGAAATACAATAAAAAATACAAGGTTCCGGATCCTCAGAGTAATTTTTTTTAGTATATGTACAATTAGTGCAACTGAAGTCTGAATTGTAGAGCAATTGGCATGTAAAAGGAAAGGCAAATACAATTTAATTAACAGGTGTGCTTAACTTTGCAAATGGATATTGTGCAAATGACAAACAACAAATAAGATTCTGTGCAGATCAGTCTGTGCAAAGGAACCATGGGCAAAACTAAAACACTAGATCAAATTAGTAGAGGTAGTGTGCGTGTAAGAGGGAAGGGTCAGCGTGTACAGTGATAAGACAGAAGCTCTGATACTCGTGATATAATGGAGGTGATGGAGACTGTGTTCGTGAGTTTTAGAGACTTTTGTAGTTTGTTCCAGTTGTATGCTGCTGCGAACTGGAAGGAGTTTCGGCCAAAGGAGGTATGGGCTTTTGGGGTGACTAGTCAGATTGGCGGGTATGGATAGTGTATGGTTGAAAAGCATGCATTTAGTTTTGCTGTAATTTAGGAGCCGTTGAATGCCACAGAAGGCGTGTTGAATGGCATTGATACTCTTTTAGAGGTTAGTTTGCATATAGTCCAATGTAGGACCAGATGTGTATAGAATGGTGTCATCTGCATAGAGGTGGATCTGAGAGTAACCAGCGGCTAGACCAACATCATTTCAATACACAGAGAATAGCATCGGCCCAACAATTGAACCCTGTGGCACCCCGTAGAGACATCCAAGGGTCCAGACTACAGACCCTGAGATTTAACATGTTGAACCCTGTCAGAAAAGTAGTCAGTTGTTATTCGTGAAACCGAGGCTACTAAGTCTGCTAATAAGGATGTGATGATTGTCAAGGTTGAAAGTCTTGGCCTGGTCATTAAAGACATCTGCACAGTAATGTGTTTTATCAATGGCAGTTGTAATATCATTTAAGATATTCTGTGTAGCAGAGGTGCAGCCATGACCAGCTCAAAAATCTGATTGCATAGCAGAGAGTGGGTTGTTGGATTCAGGGCAGGATGAATATGGGTCTGTAGCAGTTAGGGTCGAGTGTCCTTTGAAATGAGGAATGACTGCGGCTGTTTTCCAATCTGTAGGGATCTCTGAGGATACGAGAGAGACAATAAACAGTATAATGGGAGTTGCAATGATTGCTGGAGTGTTTTAGGAAGAACAGGTACAGGTTTTCTAGTCCAGCTGATTTGTACGGGTCAAGCTTTTGCAGTTCTTTCAGGACATCCGCTGGTTGAATTTGGGTGAAGGAGAAATGAGGGTGGCTAAGGATTGGTGCTGCAGGGGGTGAGGGGCTGTTGGCCTGGGGTGGGGCCGTTGGCTGAGGTGGGGGTATCAATGGCCTTGCTTCAGATCCAGTACATCGATGGAAAATAAAGCACATTATTCTAGGTAAATCGCTTGAGATAAGTCACAGGAATGATAGATTTGGACCAAAGACATGGTTTAATATGTTATGTTAGATACTGCTTAGATACTGCTTTGGCCTGTGTGAGGATTTACTGTGTGACTGGGATTGGTTATATCTGACCTTGGTGCTAAAATAAATGCAAGAGACAGAAGGCTTAAAGCTAATCGTTTTTTTTTTCTCAAGAGGCTGTATTAAGACACTACTGTCCCTGCAGGAATGTGTTATTTGGTAAATTGAATTTTGTTTCCACAAATGATGGATTTAAAGGATTAAAACTGAATTCAATCCATAATGCTGAAGTTCAGTGTGACGGTAATGTTCCCACATTAGTGAATAATGTATTCAGAGTAAAATTACCTTCATGTGTCACAATCTGTAAGGCTTCCGTGATACAGATCAACTCTGGGCTTTATTAGACTGTCATGTTTGCTACAAGTATGCTATGATTTTGTTTTTATAAATGTATTTATATATTTGCAATGGCAGCTAAATAGTTACAAAATCACAAAGAATGTTGCAAAATGGCACAAAGCTCTTTATTTATGACAATGTTTGGAAAAGAAAATTTGAGAAAAACTTCGTTTTAAGGCAATTTCTAATTTAACCACTTAAAATAAAAATACAACATTTTGCAATCTCTGGCTTGCAATCTCCCAAAGTGTCAGTTGAGGTACCCAACTTTTAGAGACTTAATGAAGGAATAAGAAACCTGATATTTATTCAGTTCAGATTAAAAGCTAATTCTTCAGGCAAATTTGATGTGAACATATGTTTGCTCAATAGAGAGTTGGCACTAATAGGTTTGCTGAACTGATCCCAAGAGAACTTTTCATAAGATTAATTACTCGTATTTACAATGTAATGAAAGCCATAAGGTCAACGTTTCTAAATCCACAGAAAGCATGGCCTGTCTTAAAACAGTGTTTGTATTGCGGTTTTTATCATCTTTGGTGCTAACATTATTTTTGAACTATCAAATCCATTAACAGATGTTGGGAGTTACTATGGAATGTAAACAGAGATGAAGAGACATGTAGACCCAATTGGGTTTCTTCTTCAAAGTGAAAGCTTTGTTCAACATCAGAACCGCTTTGTTCAGTATGATCAAAGCAGAGAGAACGCTTCTCTATCAGGACCTGGCAGCATTATTGAAAAATTGTTTCCCCATAGAGTGAGATCAGAGGATATTGGACTGTGATGCTATCATGCTGAATTAATGGTCATGTATTTGGGATGAACCTATGTGGTCCACTTAGTCAGTACTGTTGGCGACTCTCCTTCAAACAGTCTCACCATAATCTGACACAGATAAAGAATGTAACTTTTTTTCTTTTCTTTGCACGTTCCTTAAGAAACTGTCACACCTTTGTAAACTGTCATACCTCTGTGTTAATGTCTTCCTATACTACACAGGAGGGTTCACAATAAGGTCTGTTCCATCACAAAGTAAACTGGTCCACACAAACAACTTTACAGTATCAATTTACCGGCTGCTTTCATGGCGATACGTAACCGTTACCGGTCCCAATGTTGATGAGCCTCAGTAACAAATTATTATTTTTTTGATGCCTTCAGATTCCTGAGAAATACAGATTATAGGTTACAGGAATGAAGACGGACCCAATTGTTTTTCTTCCCAATTCTCATCTGAGGGGAGACGGAACCCCTCACCTTAGGAAACCTGGGCTCAACACTACCTGAACTAATTGGTTCCGCTTTTTTTTTTTACACAGATGTATTTGAATTATTAAAGGTAAAAAATTAAGTATTTCTATATATACACAAGAATTGCAAAAATAACAAAAGTACCAACATTTTGAGTGTACCACATAACAAATCGCACAAAACAAGAACTTCGTACACATGTGTAAGTTTCTAGAGCCATGGAAATGTAAAGTAAATTTACCTTAACCTAACCCTAAACCTAACCCTAACCTTAACCTCAATAACATAGCATGTTATGCCTGAACTAAATGTTCCCCAAGAACTTTACATTTTAACCGATTATTTTATTATTGGAAATGTTCAGGTAGAACGGCAATTCAATACGTACAAAAGTTCACATTTGAATGGCCCTATCTGTAAGTCTGTCTACGTAATGCAGTGAAATTTCCATTACGTACAGTTACCCATGTATTGTCATGAGAAAAGGTAACAATTTATTATATATTATGTTAATAATAATCTCAATTTCTTTTAGTAACCTCTCCATGGGCCAATATCTTTTTGTCATATCACTTTTTTGAATTACTGTACCTTACCACAATTTACCTTTATTTTTTTATTTACCATTAACAATCTCACCAGTTAGCTACCGGCACATTTGTGTTTGTCTGCTATAAAATATAACTCCAGCAACATAACAATACAATATTCACCTGCAATTTCATTAAACGAAGGAGAAAATTTATCCAAAATGTTAACTGCGGTGGTGTAATGATAACTCCTCTGTAAGGATCAAACTTCCAACAGGTAAAAATGAACAATAATGTTTATTATATACAGGTGGATAAACGAATCAGGATATCAGGCAGGCAGGCTATAAAAACAGTTCAGGCGATGGTATAGAGGGTAATCCAAAAACATCATAGAGAACAAACCATGCACAGGTCAAGCCACAACAACCATCCAAGAAAACAGGCAAAGGTACAAAGGACAAACCGAGACTAAATACTTAAACACAATGCAGAGGTCAAGCCAGAATAACAATATAAGAACTGAATGCTTAGTAGGAGAAATCAATACTCACAATACCTCACAAAGAGGCAAGGAGAGGAGTGTGGGTTAAATACTGTGTAGAGTGAGCAGGTGTGGTGAATTAGGCTAATTGTGTCCGGGTATGGGAATTGTAGTTCTTAGGAGACCTGAGTAGGACGCTGTAGTCCATTGGGAGACGAACTGGTGAATGGGAAGTGTAGTTCTGTGACACATAAACCAAGGAAGTGGCAGTGTCCAGGGAAGGGGAACTGGGAAACGTTACAGGTGGCATTCACTATCATAAGGACCTCAGCATCCAGTGGTAAAATTTTATAACGGGAAGTTGTTTGTACTTTTTATGGCATTCAGATTTATTTATCATAATAGAGAATCTTTTTATATTACGTTGTTTCCCCACTATTTATTTTGCCAGAATGCTGTGCTGGCGTACTTGCTTACTTTCTCTCTGACAAGATGTTGACAAGACAAAGTGGACGTCAAACAAAGGAAGATTTATTTCTGAATAACAAGAGAGAGCAGACACAGTTCATGGAATCTTACATAAACCAATTAAAGTTTAATACGTCAGGACTGTTGCAGAAACACAGTTTGTAAACAACAGGGTGATGGTAATCATAGGCAGGCCAAACAATACCTGATAAAGTACTGTAGCAGGGTTGTTTTTTAGTCACTTGTCTTGCTATAAACAGCATCTTGATTATTCTCTCATTGCCTTTCAGAGTACTAAAGTGGGCCATGGCAGGAACAAAAAATATATTTATTCTCTAAAAATTTCCAATACAGTATTTTTTTCCCAATATTTTGCCAAAGAGTAACAAAACTAGTGGGATTATCAGATTAATCTGGGTTGAAGACTAGAAGAGGAGAATGTGTTTGGTGACAATCAGGCGCTATTCCCAGATAGTGTCAGGACATTTGTACCTCTCTAAAAGTGGGATACACATTGAGTGAAAAGTCCTTGGTGTGGTGTGATATCTGATTATACTTTCAAATGAATAAAGTCAAGTGAAAGTGTGGAGGAAAACATTTAGATTATGTTTATTTCCTACAATGGAATGAATCTACCAATATGATTTATTATGCCGTACAGGTTATGCAAAATCTTTTACAGGGGTGTTGTCTAGGAGTGTCAGCTAGAGGACAGCACCTTTAAAAGAAAGAACAAGGCCAACGGTCAGCTCCTATCATTGAATTGGGCTAATGATTAATATGTGTGAGTTTTTCAGATTTTTGTTTCAAGTTTTGGGCCAAGGTGAAGTGATGCAAAAGTTTTGCTATTTGTGCTGTTGTGTAATCTTCTATCTGGGGAGGGGACATTCAATGAGGATGCTTTTTCTTTTAAATTTGTACAGATATGAGAAAAGGATCTGTGTTTAAGGAAAGAAGATTACATTTACATCCTACAAAAACGTTTACATGTTTAAAGGATGTGTATCTGCTTTAGAAGTTTATGAGGAATTACACAACTCTGAATCTGTTACTAATGTCCCGCTTATTAGTGTCCAATATGACCGTGTAGGTTTATATCCAAAAGTGTCCTTTATATCCAAAAGATTGTTTGTTTTTACATTTCAAGAAAAAATTATGAATCTTTTAACAAGGTGAATCCTGATGTATTTAAATCTGAGTGTATACACTCACCAGCACTTCATTAGTTACATCTGTTCAACTGCTCGTTAACGCAAATATCTAATCAGCCAATCACGTGGCAGTATGTCAGAGCATTTAGACATTTAGACATGGTCAAGATGATCTGCTGAATTTCAAACCAAGCATCAGAAAGGGGAAGAAAGATGATTATAGTGACTTTGAACATGGCATGTTTGTTGGTGCCAGACGGGCTGGTTTGAGTATTTCAGCAAGTGCTGATCTACTGTGATTTTCCTGCACAACCATCTCTAGCATTTACAGAGAATGGTGGGACAAAATATCCAGTGAGCAGCAGATCTCTGGGCAAAAATGCCTTGTTGATGCACAATAGAATGGCCAGACTGGTTTGAGCTGATAGAAAGGCAACAGTAACTCAAATAACCACTCGATACAGCCATGAGCAAAAGAGCATCTCTGAATGCACAACATGTCGAACCTTGAAGCAGATGGGCTACAGCAGCAGAAGACCACACCTGGCTCCACTCTTGTCAGCTAAGAACAGGAAACTGAGGCTACAATTTGCACGGGCACAAAATTGGACAATCGAAGTTTGGAAAACATTGAAACTACTTTGACATTCAGATGGTTACATCAGAATTGCCATAAACAACATAAAAGCATGGATTCCTGCCTTGTATCAATGTTTCAGGCTGGTGGAGGGGATGTAATGGTGTGCGTGATATTTTCTTGGCTCACTTTTAATTTACCAATTGAGCATTGTTTTAATGCCACAGCCTACCTGAGTTTTGTTGCTGACCATGTCCATCCCTTTATGACCACAGTGTACAGACCTTCTAATGGCTACTTCCAGAAGGATAATGCACCATGTCACAAAGCTCACATCATCGCAACCTGTTTTCTTGAACATGACAATGAGTTCACTGTACTCAAATGGCCTAAACAGTCACCAGGTCTCAATTCAACCGAGCACCTTTGGGATGTGATATAATGGGAGATTCACTTCATGGATGTGCAACTGACAAATCTGCAATAATGTTGATATGGACCAAAATCTCTGAGGAATGTTTCCAGCCCATTGTTGAGTCTATGCCATGAGAAATTAAGGCGGTTCTGAAGGCAAATCAGGGTCCAACCCGGTACTCGTAAGGTGTCCCTAAAGTGGCCGGTGAGTGTACATATATAGTATATGTAGTTGAATGACAAGCATTTTCTTTGTCCAACATTGAATTTGTCCTTCCAGTTTTACTAGGAGTAATTATATCCTGCCTTTCTTGATTCTGGACACATTGAATTATAGGATAGTATATAACACATCCCCTTGTGTACAGTATGTCTTACATGTCTCTTATAATAAACAGGCCTTGTAAGTGGTATAAAATAGCGATTTATTTTACTTCATCCATGCCCTCACAACTAGTGTTATAAGGTAATTATCAATTCGCACTAAAACTGCGCACATTTGATTAGCATGAGAATATATCTCATAGAGCGGTCGACTCGGTACCCATGTGTTATTAACCCCTGGGTTCATTTTGGGCTGGAATTGTTCTTTAAGGTCTGTGGGTGTTTTACATTGTGTTTTTTCCACATTTTGCATCAAGCTTTGAAGGTTCTTGACAATTTCATTAGCAGCAAACCATTGTTCTCCTGTCTTCTGTTTTATCTAGTTCCCCAAGGACATTTTCAGATCACTCTCGGGACATTATGTCCTGATCCACTAGAGGTTTATATAGTTCCCGATTAGTCATGGGGACATTGGTTCATGGGATGTGGTTTCATAGGCCATCTGGAAGGTACCTGTCTTTTTATTACCAGTATTTTCTAGTGTATTCTAAATCAATGAACATATAATACTCGCATTATCACAGTATGTATTTGTGCAAAACATCTATATTATGAATTAATTACCATGTAAAAAGAAATTTTACTATAATTTATTATAGCAAGGAAAGGTAAAACAGGAGAATTAACACTGAAAAGATTCCAACCTTTCTATCCCACCTCTTCCATCCGATTGGCCGGGTTATATACACAATCTACAGTATGTAGCTTCCTTTAACCCCACTTAAAAGGGGTCTCAGTTCGCTCAGAGGTTGCCAGTTTGATCCCTGAGTGGGGCAACTATTGTTGTGCCCTTGACAAGACACTTGTGCCCTTGACACTTGTGCCCTTGACAAGACACTTTAAGCTGCTCCAGGGAATGTCACTACATTTACTGTAAATTCACTGTGGATAAGAGCTAAATGACTAAAATGTAAATGTAATAATATCAAAATTATCTGATATTTTCAACTGCATTTTTAACATTGTTAAATTTCTTTCATTTTAGTTTGGAGAGGAAACAGTAGAAGATTCCAAAGTAAAATAAAAATGAAATATGTAAATCCAATTTTTTGCAAAGACTTTCCCCTTAAGCATGGTTTTAGTTGCCCTTAGGACTGTTGTATAGTTTTTCACAAAAGCAGTATTCATATTACATGAATAAATGAACTGAAAGCATTTTGTGACTAAGGGAACATACAGAGGAGGGTGCTGAAGACGCACTGAGTAGTAAATGTTCTGTTGAAGAAGATTAACGGAACCGTTTGATGATTAAGGTTTTGTGATGCTCCACTAATATTCCTCTGTATGTTTTCCTCCATCTCCCTGTAGGGCAGGAAAATTATAATTTAATGTTTTAAAAGCCTTTAAACGTCTGTTTGTTTCATCAAAATGTTTGGAGACGATTGTTTTGGCTTTTGGGCATATATCCATTCAGTAAATTAATTGTTTGGATATAATATGTCTGAAACCACACAAACAAATTACAGAAAAAAATGTTACTTAAACATACAGTATGTTGGAACTAACAAATCTCTATCAAAGTGAAGATAAAGCGTATTCACTTCATTGGCAATATTTAATTGTTTTTCTTTCTGATATAAACGATTGTACAGATGCAATCAAAAATATTTAACCCCCATTGCAAATCAGGTTTATTGTCAAAATGTACAGACTTTCAGCTGTTTACAATGAACAAATCAAACAAAAGCAATTGAAATAGCTCAACACAACAATTGCTTCAAGTGGTTTCCTCAAATTCAACTGCAAATTAAACTGATGATGACTTCTCCAGTCTCAAAATTATTCAACCCCTTCATGGCAAGCATCTTTAGTACTTAGTTGAGTACCCTTTTGCTGTTATGACCTTCTGTAAATGAGCCAGACACGGGCTCTGTAAATGGATACTGTAAATGGCTGCCCACTGCTCCCTTGAGGGAGAGAATGAATTTCACCACATATATGTGTATGTGACAATAAAGTAACTTTACCTTTACACCAGCCTCTGGCAGCGTTCCTGAGGAACCTTAGCCCATACCTCATGAGCGATGGCCTCCAGTTCAGCCATATTCTTTTGTTTGTGTGCTGCAACCACTTTTTCAAATTCCACCAGAGATTGTCTATGGTGTTCAAGTCAGGTAACTCTGATGGCCAATGTAGAATCTTCCAGGACTTTTTCTGCAACCAAGCCATGGTGGGATTTGAGGTATGCTTGGGATCATTGTCCTGTTGGAAGGTCCAATGACACCCAAGCATCAGCTTCCTCACCAACGACATCACGTTTTCTTCTAGGATTTCCTGAAACTTCAATGAATCCATCTTGCTTTCCATACACTGCAGGTTTTCTGTGCCAGAGGATGCAAAGCAGCCCAAGAGCATCACTGAGCCACCATTATGCTTGACAGTGGTTAGAGTGTTCTTTTCAGCATATGCTTCGAAATGCTTGAAAATTCCTGTTTTGTTTTAATCGCTGCACAGAACAGAATCCAAAAGCGTCTGTTGCTTCTTTATATGATTTTTAACATATTGGAGCCCAGCATTCTTGCATTTTTGGGTCAGTGGTGGAGTACGTCTTGGAGTTCTGGCATGGAAAACTTATGCGTGTATTACGCGCCTTACTGTGCTCACTGCCACCTCAGTGCCTGTTGCAACTAAGTCTTGCTGTAGGTCTTTTACAGTCACTGAAGGATTTTTCACAACCTGCCTTGTAGATCTTTCCCTTCACTTTGAGCTTGCAAACTATGCTTTCACTACATTCTGTGGGAACATTCAGTGCCTTCGCTTTCTTTTTGTATCCTGTTCCTTGTTTGTGAAGGACGATTATCTCTTCTCTTAACATTTTGGACCATTTTTTAGATTTAGCCATGTTTCTCACACACAATCCAACATGACATTCAACAAACCTCTAGCCAGTTCAGGTATTTCATGTGTTCCAGCTCAAGCACACCTGGTGCAACTATTGAAGCCCTTGATTAGTGACATCAGGTGTGCTTGAGACAACACCTGTATTGCATATGTCTGCTGTTGTGAGGGATTCTATCCAGGGGGTTGAATATTCTTGAGATCAGAGAGGTCATTATGAGTTGCATTTTCCGCTGGATTTGGGGAAAATCACTTGATGAATTTGTTGTGTTGAGCTATTTCAATTGCTTTTGTTTGATTTTTTCATTGCAAACAGCTGAAAGTCTGTACATTTTGACAATAAACCTGATTTGGAATGAGGTTTGAATAACTTTTAATTGCAACTGTAGTTTTAGAACATTGTGTAATAACACACAATTACAACAGAATTTGTCTGCATTTCTAATTTCCATACATACAAAATATTAAAGATGATGGGTCCATACTGAGCTTGGATCAATTGGATTACAGAGTAAATATTTTTTTTAAGGGAAAACAAGCTTCTCCTCCATTGAACTGCTTTTTCATTCCAGATGTTTCCATATACAGTAGCAATTGCTGGTAATACAAATGCCCAGTGGTAGAATAAAAAATGTGGAACACACCAACAACCAGCAGGCTTGGGATTTAAAGTGGATTGTTTGATCCTTGATCTCTGTTACAAATAATACTAGAGATTGCACTATGGAGCCAGGTCCCATATTCTGACATTTTATTCAGAGGATATAGAACTGAATACATGGGCAATACCATAATTTTAATAACAGAAATGTGAGACTGGAAAGGTACATCTCATTCTATTTTATTTAAAAACAAGTTAGGGTTCAGTGCCAAATGTAAATGCCCAAATACATATTGTATATACCGCAATGTTTTCTACACAGGGCATGCGAACCACTTTGGTATCACTGGAAAAGCAGATCTTTTGCCAGTTTATTTCTTTTGTGGCAGCAGCTTCAACTGCCCATTTCTTAACAGACAGCTGAACGTAGCTAGTGTAGTTTTCTGGAGCAAACAGACCGTAATGCTTTCAAACAGCACATCACACAGTTGTTGCTGACAGACGTCTCTTGGGCCATGATGGCTGCGGTGTACTACTCACACAGTATCTTTTTGAAGAGTAACTGAATCCATCTGGATTGTTTCCGGAAGGTTTTGGGATCTGTGTCTAAGTTGTTGCATGCACATCAATTTTCATGACTTCTGTCACGGTGTAGGTGTGTTTAAGGAGAGGAGGGAGGAAGACTAAGCAGGCAGATGGGTTGTTTGGTATATTAATGACTGATAGTCGAGGATATGCAACAACAGGCAGAGTAATAGCAGGTAGTAAGTTACGGTTATCCCTACTAATGCTCATAGAAACCAATAATCAGTACAGAGCATACGCAATCTCTACGAGGATGGCGCCCACGTTCCATAATACACACACATATTTACAAGAACCCAACATAAATCAACAGTGACTGGATATATATTACAATATAACATAATCCAAAGTCACTTAATATATACAGGTCCATATCTCAGTCCAATGGACACGCCTGCCCACTCAGAGCAGTCGTGACAACTTCTATCTCTGAGCGTATTAACTTTTCAGTGTTCAGAATGTTCTTTTGAGCACCCCAAATCAGTTGTGAGTCTCTCTTCAGTCAGGCTCTGGAGATCTGGTGATGACACTGGGTCTTGTATACCAGTAAAAATAAAGTAGACTTATTTCAGTTAGGGAGCAACTAACAATTACTGGAAAATAAATGTGATGTATTATGATGATGTTATATGTGATTTGTTAATGGAGGTGAATTGAGTTGAAGTGTTATAACAGTCCCGCAATTTATCTGGGATTTCAACACTAACTTTCAGTCCGTTGAGCTAATCCCTATCGGCTGTAGCCCAAAAAGCAAATAGCAGGCAGATGACGCAGTTGAGATCACATATGTGGATTAGCAAATATTTTTATTATGAAACTATTTACATAAGATAGTGTGCTCTGGATTTTAAATTGGAGAATGACACACAAAGTTTCACTTTCTCCTTACTACAGTTCGGCCTTTAATCTAAAGCCGGTTTACACCGCTCACTCCATTCATGGTCAGTAACCTTAGACGTAATCATAGTTACGAGCCAGTTCATAGATGTTAAGAACATACGGAGACCTAGATGTGGGATATTCTTGCCTATGCATTTGATTTGAACAACAGTCATTTAATAAAAAAATGAATACAGTTTCAATTATGTTAATGTCTTTGTTTTATTTTATTCTCTGCACCCTGAAAATGACCCTGAATATAGAGCCTCAATGAAGGGAGCCTGTCCGCTCTGATCCCCCCCTGGAGCATCTGTACTGTAGTTACATCCACCCAGACGCAGGCAGAAATATCCGCAGGATGGATGCTCTCATACAAGATTAATTAGAAAGAGTGCTACCAGATTAAGGCTGGTTATAAATACATAAAACCTTTGGGGTCAAACATTTTAAATCAACACTTTTTTTCACCTGACACACACTGAAGACACATATCCCCAGCTCTACTGTTGAACTTGTCCTGTCTTCAGGTTGCTGGATACCATTGTCTCTTAAAATAATGATAATTATCACAGTGTTGAACAGCTCACCAGATAATAATTTATATAAAGTTGAATTATTAATTTGCACCATAATACAGAGCACTTCAATGTCTGTAATTCCTCAAGGGAATTTCGACTCCATCAATTGTCCTTGCAGGAACGCACAACAAATTAATCACAATTCCCTAATCGCAACACTCAATACTTGTTCTTCTATCCCGTATTTAGAACCAATGGGTTCAAGGGTACGAGTTCTTTACTTTAGCTAGCATCTGCTTCTGTCAGATTATATGCCCACACACTGCATTACATAAATCACAATTTAGAGTACAAGTATCATTAGAATACATGTAATAATAATAATAATAATACATTGTACTTACATAGTGCTTTTTAAGGACCCAAAGATGCTTTACAAAACTAGCAAAACAGAGAAGAAAATAAAAAGACAACAACAGAAAAGGCTTAAGGCGGTGGAGGAAGATGTTTATGTACTGTAATTACCATAGAATATGCTATATCTCCTATGGGCTCCACACAGTCCATTGGCTTGCGGCTTGCTGTGGTGACCATGGCGCGTGCCTACAAAGAAGCGAAGGACACTACTTCTCCATATCCCCAGGCTCAAACTCTACAACCATAACCAAGCTATTAGTTCTGCCACATCTGGCTACTTCACCAGACGTTACAGAGAACTTTGGAAACGCTTCAATAATCCCACAACCCTTACACCGTAGAAAAAGTAATGCACTTCATTTGTTGTGAATTTGATCTCACCCCTCAAGCTTAAGCTGAGTGCTATAACTATAAGTCACTCTAAATAGAAATGTCTGCAAAACGACACAAACGTAATTGCAATCTTAAATGTGACGACAATAACATGCAGTTAAGCAAGCGTTATTATATTGAATGCAATTGGCCAGCAGTGTTACTACCAGTGAGCAGTGATGACATTCGTGAACTTCCATCTGGTACACTATAATAACGTCACATGTATCCTCATAGCAATTTTGTAAAATAGTCTACTTATTTGTCACCAATATTTCCAAGGTGGCTCAAAGAAGATGACATCAGGACAGTCAATGAAATGCAGATGATATATTTGGTTGATTTGCAATCATATCTGGTACTGATTCAAACACAAACACGGCTATTGGGACCTATGATATGGTTTACTTGTAAAAGTGATGCATCATTTCATGTGTGTGGATCAGCTAGGTCTAATCAGATGCTGGTGGAAATAAAGTGTGAGTTTTATGCTGGATCAGCTTGGCTCAGCACTACTGGGAGACGGCTGGAGGTAGAATGTTAGCTCAGCACACAGCAGGTTTATTTTTAGGTCTGAGGCATGACGACGGCTCCCTAACCACAACAATTGTGAAGTGCTTCACAGATGCTTAAGATGCAGGACTGGGTAGAAGAGTTGCAGAGAGCAGAAGAGCAATAAAAGACAGTAAAAAAAAGAGAGAGACAGGTAAGATGAGAGCCCAAAAGGTGTTGACTACACTCGTCACAAGCCTCAGCTTCTCACAGAGAGAACACTGGCCTGAGTCAGCTAAACTGAAGAAAACATTTAAAGTCCAAAGATAAATAACATTAAACAGTTGAGGAGCAAAGGCTTGAGTTCATCTCTCGCTGTCTGAGAGGGATTGTGGGAAGAAAGAGATACCACATTGTGTAAGTGAGAAGGTCAAAACCAAAAGGGAGCTTCGCAGAGTAGACACATTAAATGTCCGATTGTTTTTCAAAAGTTCTTGTCAGTATTTTTATCTGGTAAACTGTTTTGGTGTTTGTTTGTGCTGTGATGTCACCTCTACAAAACGATTTGTAGACGAATGTGCAGAAAATCCCACCAGAGCGATGCAAGCGACTGGTTTCTCCATACAGGGGCCGTCTTGAAGCTGTCATTACCAACAAAGGCTTTTGTACAAAGTGTTAAATGAATATCGGTAAAAGTTCAATACTTTTTCCCTGTGTCATTTCACATTATCACACAACTTAATTTATGACCTTATTTGTTTTGGTTTCTTTGTATGTAGGGATTACTTGGGTTGTTATCAACATCTGGTGAAAATTTCATGTTAGAGTAATAGCACCTTTGGAAATATATTTACTGAGAAAAATTGTGATGTGTTCAATACTTATTTCACCCGCTGTATATACTGTATGTATAAATCATGTAAAAATTATACGGAAAAAAATTCCGGCCAAAAGGACAAATGAATGGAATGTTACATAGTGCAGCTGTAAGAAAGATTTGCACTGGTCTCTTCATTTTTTACAGAGCTGTAGTTTTACTCATTCAAGTCCATAGGACCTCTGTAGAAGACTGGGGTTAGCATGCTAGTTTCTGGAATGTGATGTGCCAATGTTAACATACGATTGTTTTAAGTTAGACAAATAGCAGGATCAACTCTGTCACTGAATAAAATGTATATCTTGTCCACCTCTCATTACTCCAATAATCATTTAAGAAATGTTTTCAGAGAGCTTTTATGTGAGAAGTTGTTATCACAGTACATGGCTGAAACGTGACAAGCCACCAAACCTCCCAAAATGGATGTGCTGGACGTGGGAGAAGTGCAGTGACATCATTGTCTCACCACGGACTCTCCTCTCATTCACACATTGCACCTAGGCTGCATAATGGAAAACATATTAGCCAATTTAAGCTTTACCTTCACTCTTTTATTGATCAAAGTCCTCATAACTGTTCCTCAGTATCCTTCACTAGACTTCTTCATATTTTAGCGTCAGACAAAAATGACTTGCAGTTGAAACTCATGTCTTTATTGGTCCTATAATTGAATGAAAAGAAGCTGATATACTTAATCATAAGAGCAGTGAGAGCTAAACTGCTTGCAGTACATTTGGGTTTGAATTTACAGTGATGTAACAGGCTCATACCACTGACTACTCTCGTGTTTTGTAAGATATGAACTCCCTTTACCTGATCATTTTGATCTTAAGTAGGGACTTCCCAAAACTTGTGAACTCAGAGTTACTCAGAAAAGTACTTTGTAAATGTACACCTAGACTGACAGCTAGTTGATAATTTGTAAATGAATGTGATTTGGCTGAAGTTCTGATGTCATGCCTGAGGTTTCAGGATCATATTTGTGATTGATGTGTGAAATTTGAAGCTACCGATGAGCCCAGGGCTTAAAGAAAAGGGGTAACACAGGGCTTGATTTCAGGTCCATTGCTGTTCTTGCTAAATTACATTGATAACAAATTGTTGAATCAACTTTTTTTGCCTGTCATTGATTATGGGGACACCATCTATCAACGCATTCTCATGGCAATACATGGGTAACCGTCCATAATGGAAATGTCGCTACATTACATAGACTGACTTGCGATATGGCCATTAAATGTGAGCTTTCGTACGTATTAAAATCACAGCTCAACCGGAACATTTTCAAGAATAGACCAATCGGTTACAATTTAAAGTACTTAGAGAACGGTTAATTGAGGCATAACATGCTAGGTTAGTGAGGTTAGGGTAAGGTTAAGGTAAACTGACTTTTTATACATTTCATTATCATACATGGCTTTACATTTCCCTGACTCTGTAAATTATTGTTTGTTTTTTATGATTTTTTACGTATCGCCATGTCTATATGCTTGTGTATATCGTAGTGCCATTTGTTTTATTACAGGAGACAGGCTCAGTGCACACCATTGCATCCTTTACCAGAAAGTAAAATAGCTGCCTTTAAATCTCATAGAGAAAAGCATTTTGCACTTTCTGTTTATAAAGCTCTTTTGCAAAAAACGACTACCTTTTATTAATTCAGTTTTAACTGTTAGATAGTCTGACTACCAGACCCGAGCTTCAGGGATGGTATCACCGAGCCCTCCGATCTCGACGGAATTGGGTAGATCTGCTTTTAATTCCGTTGCCCCTCACATTTGGAATTACAAAGTACAAAGTTGAAAGAACTGATGGTGTTAGGGCATCTTAGATGCTTATTTGAAGAACATTTTATTGCTGACTCTGTATGTTTTATGTGATTGGGTTGCTTTGTAAGTTAAATGACCTTCACAGGTCATTGCTGAAAATGAGGAATTGCTCAGTCAACCTACCTATTCAAATAAATAAATATATATTGAAGATCGTCTAAATACTGTTTAGGTGGCGGTGAGGCAGCAATTTGGTTGGAGGCCAATCACTGTAAAACACCACAGCAAAAGAAGTAGTGAAAACTGTGAATATAGTTCTTTATGTTGATGAAACAGTACTGCTTTCCATGCATTTGAATTCATTTTAAGATTAAAATTTGTGCTAAATGCAGCAACAAAAAAATTATATACATCAAATTCTTTAGGTCTCATAATTCAGATTTAAGTTACTTTATTTTAAAATTTCTACCTTCGACATATCATACATTGCTGTATCTTAGCAAAGATTTAAAGATTATGCAATCAGATATTTTCTGTTTTCTGTTTGTACTCTAGTTCATTTTAAGCAATTTGCTGATTTTATTATTCACTTTGACATTATGGACTTTTTATGTTGACTAGTGGCAAAAACACCATATTAAATCCTTTTGGATATCACGTTGTAACCATAGAAATTGAATTTATAGAAAGACCATTTCAATTCAAATCAATGTAAAAGAATGGTCAGAGCGGCAGCCATTTTTATGTGTACCATTCCATTTGAAAGATCTAGCGGCCTACTTCCGCATTAAACCGATTCGCCTTTTGTCACTGTGACAACTAACAACAATCGCCATTTTGTTGTGTACTAATCGAATGACCACGCAAAGCAGTTCAATGGCCTTTCTATTTCTTTTATCCAATGAGGTTGAATACTTTTGAGAGCTACTCTAATACTTATGATTAATTAACCTACCTTTGTCATGTATTGTATCACAGAAGTTCACTATATGCTGAATGTTTCAGCAAGATGTACGCTGTTGATGTACGCTGATGACACTGTCATATACCTACATGCTAAAAATAAGAGGCAAGCTGCAGAAGAACTATCAGCTACAATGATCAATATTTCCAATTGGTTAGCAAACTCTTGTCTACACCTTAATATTGAGAAAACAGTATGTATGTTCTTCTCAAAATCTGCAAATAGAGATCCAGATCCTGGTGTTATAGTATCAGGG
>JACXGM010013887.1:0-13030 GCA_016801145.1 Umbra pygmaea | reverse complement strand
AAAATCCTAGGACATTTCATAATAAAACAAAGTCATTGGCTATCACTTCAATCCAGACGGATATTGTAAGTATATTATAGTCTCCAACATGTTTATTTTCTGCTGTTTGCAAAAAGGACGAATGCATATTTTCTCCAATATTGTGTTTAGTTTAAAGTCAATGCTACGAAAGGGAATGATGCTTTCGTTGATTTCCAAGTTCAGAGTGAACTGCAGGTGCAAAAACGTTTAAAAATAGTTTTTCAACAGACCACATACAACATTTACGCACAGCCTATAGCCACTCCATCCTGATGGTGAGAGGCATGGCTACACGTAATTCCTTTTGTCATAGTCCCCGGTACCATTTGGTGTGGCCCGTTTGGTCGGGGAATATTTGGCGGTGTAGCCCGAATTCTCGTTAGAAGGGCAGGAGCAGCAGAGCAGCGCTCCCCCGATTAGCAGGAGCGCAGTGGCCGCCCAACCAATGTAAAGCGCGGCCCCTATTTCCCTCTTTTGGGACGGAGGCACCTGAGGGTTGTAGAAATCCGAGATTATGTTATTGGCCATCCAGCACAGAGGAACTAACACAAACAAGCCACTTATGATGTAGACAACTCCTCCAGCATTCACGACCCGTGTTTTCACGTTCTCGGCACGGATGCAGTTGGTGCACTGCGCGCCAGCGATTACCACCATGAGCCCCAGCACACCAAACACACATGAGATGACGGTTAGAGCTCTCGCCGCCTGTAGGTCGTGCCCCAGGGCTAGGACCGAGTCGTGCACCTTGCACTGCATCTGGCCAGTGCTCTGCACCACACAGGACATCCATAGGCCATCCCAAATTGTCTGAGCCACCACGATGTTGGCCTCGATGAACGCCGTCACCTTCCACATGGGCAATCCGCACGCAACCATCACCAGTAGCGAGCCAATGACGCACAGTCCAAGCCCAAGGATCTCCAGTCCCGCAGACACCATCTTTAGTCTTTTTAATCGAGTTTCAAAATAAACAATGCCTACTCTTCGCTGGGCATAAATCGCGTCTCAATGTACTTGTTGCGCTTTAGGATATTTGAGCTTCCGTTAACAAAGACGTAGATTTGTTTGAGACTCCGTACATTACTCTCACTATAAATATTCTACAACAGGTTGTCGATTATGCTACTGTCTGGCTGTAAAAACAACTGGAAGCATAGAGCTGTTGGACCACGGATATCTTTTGATGGGTTGGGGCTGATGGCGACTCCACACGCGCTAAAGAAAGACGAAAACTTTTGTCCAATTAGAAGTCACCGCATCCTCTCAGCACCAATGAGGAGGCAGGGAAGATAGAAGAGAATTTACAAAACAAGGAGGGCGCATTGTGTGTGCGTGTATGTGCAGTTATTCCAAATATATTTTAAAGAAAAGGCTGTTATTCGGTAAGGTTGGGAACTAACATAAACGACACCTGTAAGACCAACTGAGCTGTAAGCCAACAAAACACATGTTCTAATCAAACAACTTTTTAATTGCCTGCTTACTAACATTGTAAGCTATATGCTAATTTTCGCTAATCTAAACATCTAAAATGTACCTATATTAGCTAATTAAACAGACAAACCTAATTCTAACCATAAACAATAGTTTAACATTGTATATGTTATATTATTGCGATATCATAGATACAGAAACGGGAAAAAAGTTTTAGGACACCCATGTACATGTGTTTTGATATAAATTGATAGATTTATATGTTTTAAAAACATGATTATTATGGATTAGCAAACGGATTCACCATTGTGTCAGTGAATTAATGTTTGGGGAAAATGTGGCTTTGCCGTTATATAGGCTACGTGAAAAATTAATTAGAAATCAGTCATTTCTATTAGTGATCGAAATTGCAACACTGCAACTTTATATAGCCTATTTTAATCCATTTAATTCCACCTTAATGAAATTCTATCAAAAACATTAGTTCTAACACTTTTGAGTGATAATGTTTATAAAATAATATAGTAAGGCCAATACAATGGGCTTGGAATACATTTGGAAAAAGTAGCCTAAACCTATCTCTCCCAATATAATTGTTATCATAGATTTTTGATTGACAGTCCACTTGTACAGGATCACTTATAAACATTACTCCGTGGATAACGATAGACGACACTGCACGTAGCCGTTATTACACGTTTTTTTAACGACAAAATACAGATTTTAGAAAAAAAAATATTTACTCAGCAATGAAAGGGAGTATACCGGGCACAGAGGTAAAGTTGGTTGGATATTCGATATTGGATATTCAACGGATATTCAAATCCCGAGATCAGTCCTGTTTTCCTGGACTCAGCCACGCACGATAGCCTGGTGTATCAGACGAAGTACACAGCGGTCTGCGTTTGGTTAGGGACCATCCATAAATTACATCCCTCAAAGTTAGTAATTCAATAGCATTTTAACCATGTGCATTAGGAACCTCAAAGTGTTCAGAGAGGACCCCCACATGTTGCACAGCCTTTGGAATTTCAAAAAAACGTTTAGAATATTTTTGGTGACTTTTAAAAAAATACAAAATTCAATAGAATAAATATATACATAATATAAATAAATAAATGCTCAAAAATAAATAAGCATACAATTAATTGCACAATAAATACAGTAAATAAATAAATATAGGCAGTAATTAAATTATACAATGAGACATTAATATATATCTCTTTTAATTAGCTTCTTTATTTACTCACCTTTGTAATAATTACCTTGTTTATTTATTGTCCATTTTAATTTTCAACTTTATTTATTTATGACTTATTTTTTAAATTATGTATTTATGTGTACATTATAATATTTTTGTACGTTTCATTCTTCCTTTGTATTTTTTTACCATATTTATTTCTTCAACGCTATTTATTTCTACCTGTCATATTTACATTGCTGTTTGCATTTCTGCGTCATTATGCAAATGAGAAGGGGCTGTGTCTTAAAGGGAAAACTTATGCCTATTGGTTGGTTAGCAGCAGTGTTGCCATGTCCGCGGTTTTCTAGCCAAATTGGGCTATTTTTAAATCAATTTGGCGGTAGAAAATATATTGGTTGCGGGTTGCGGTTTTTTGGGCTATTTTTAAACAAACACATCTGCAGCATTTTCCTTTAAATAAATAAATGTGACCTGGGCTGTATGGTGCAGCCTGTGCCAGGTATGAAAGGAGCTACTGCATGGTGTGTATGAAAGAGAGGGAGAGTAGTCAATGACAGTATATGAAATTAAGAGAATAGGGTAAAAAGGTAAAAAAAAATCACATTTATATGTACATTGTGGAAAAAAATATTGGATTTTTTTACTCCGTGGCAAAGTAAACAAATTGGGCTAGTTTTAAGGCATTTTGGGCTGTTTTTGAGTAGTCATTGGGCTAGAATTTTATGTTTGACCTGGCAACCCTGGTTAGCAGTATACTGCATCGTTTAAAACTATGTGCTACCGGCCGATGAGGTTGTAGTGATATGCTTCAAACCAATAACTACAATTCTATTTGAACCACTGCTCCGAATGTTGCTTCGGTACGGAAAAATCACCTGACATATTATGTCGGAAGCAGCAACTGCTTAATTCTCTGAATGAATCATGTTGCGTTTCGCTAATGCGACACCAAAACAGAGACAGGACTGGCACCACCTCGTTTCGAGTCTGAATTCTAGCCCGCTCAAAGCATAAAAACTTTTATGCACCACATTGCGTTTGGTTCGTAGTAGCCTCTACAGTGACAAACATTAGTTTGTTCGTATTGATTCATTTTTATTACTATGGAAGCATCTAGGAAGAGGGGTCGTTATACTTGTATTGTGATCGCTCCTGATGAGGATGGTTTTTCATAGTTTGGAGGAAGCAACCCATCTTCTCAACACGGTCGCAACGTTAATCACACAGCGTTCTAATTCCTCCAGTCTATTGGGAGCTTCCATTATGAGGTCGGAAACTGAACGTCTGTCTGCCGAGATCGCAATTACTAAACAATGCTTTTTGGTGGGGAAAAGCCATGTAGATTCAACCGATGCAGTATAATGCTAACCAACCAATGGGCAGACGTTTTCCCCCTAAGAAACACCCCTTTTGCATTTGCATAATGAGGCAGAAATGCATACAGAAATGTAAATATGACAGGTAGAAATAAATAGCGTTGAAGAAATATTTAGGTTAAAAAAATACAAATGAAGAATAAAACGGACAAAAATATTATAGCTAATGTACACATAAATACATACATTTAAAAATATGTCATAAATAAATAAAGTTGAAAATTATAATGGATTATAAATAAGGTAATTATTACAAAGGTGAATAAATAGCTAAAGAAGCTAATTAAGAAATATATACATTAATGTCTCATTGTATAATTTAATTACTGCCTAGATTTATTTATTTACTGTATTTATTGTGCAATTAATTGTATGCTTATTTTTTTAGCATTTATTTATTTATATATTTATTTCTTATTTTGTCAGACTTGGTCCTCCATACGTGTGGGCTGAGCCTGGGAAAACAGGACTGATCTCGGGATTCGAATATCCGTTGAAAATCCGATATCGAATAACCAACCAACTTTACCTCGGTAGACCAGGCCACTTACTGTTGGGAAGTTTGGAGTACTTCCTACACAAATACTAGACGAAAGAGAGTAGAGTTGAGGACTAAAGTTTCCTCCTACGTACTCTCACCTGTAAAATCTAACGATCAAAACGTCTATTCATCATTGATCTACACATCCAAACTGAAATATTTGAACTATAACCGCCTTGTGTAGAAACTGTTAAACTTCTCAGCCATCTTGGATCAAAAACTACCTTCACATGTATCTGCCGTATCACCCTGGCTTGAGCAGCAATGGATTCAGTATCACCCGTGAAAACAGCCAAACGGGCATTATGGGAGAAGGGCGGTACGTTGGATTGGTTTCCGGAATCCCTTCCCTGATCTGGGATAGAAAGAAGAGCGGAAAATACTTCAGTTTATCTCCATTTTATACGTTACACAGAGGTAAGGTGTCAAACAGTCTAATGTTAACCTTTGTCTACCGATTGAGTCTGATATTATAGGGAATATGTACGTTTTGAGCGAGATCAGAGATATTTTAAAGTTGGCAACAAGACACCTCTCAGAAAGCAACTGTTGCATGCCTAAGTTTGACGTGAAAGAAGTAGTTGAAACAAGTTGTAATTATAGGCCTGTTTTCTATTTAGAATGAGACACAATGCATACATTATGCGATTGTGGATATTCGTATTCGGCTGTTAAATTCTTTATCCGGTTTGTATGTGTTTGCAATATGCCAATCTTCCCCAAACTGGGTGTGGACATCAAAACTGTAGTTGCTAGCCCTATATAGGGCCTACATAACATAGGCCACAATTATTTACACAACACAAATGTTCTTTCATTCAAGGATGGAACTTTGAAATATACAAAATCTTAAACCAGAATGTGTATGTGTGTACGTCTGTGTGTGTTTACTATACATGTGAAAAAATCACTTGAGATTAATCTCATTTTCAATTGTCCAAAGCAAATTAAAATAACGAACATAGTAACCAAAATAGAATCTCAAATAATATTGTATAATAATATGAATATGAATATAAAAATAAAAAACAATACAAATGGCTTTATTAACAGCATAATACCATTATTTTTACTGTACATGTCCATAGGACTGACTACAGTACCTTTTATTTATTTATTTATTTATTTGTTTATTTAATCGGGACAGTGCACATTAATGAACAATCTTATACTTCGTACAGACTGTAAATGTGCCAGATTATAGCATAAATGCTAATTTTCATCTGTAGTCCCGAGACAGAAAGACAACACACCAAAGAGACAATATGATGATATACAATATTTGTCGAGAAACACATAAATACATAGATACGCATTCAGACAAATTACATTACATTGATAAAACTTAGATAAAATGAGAACAAGACTGGGAACTTTTAAGATACTGTTTAAGATACTTTTTAAATGTGCAATAAGTGGGACATTCTCTAATATTTAATGGAAGGCTGTTCCAAAAGTGGCCTCTTTTGATGGACAGAACACTTTGTCCAAAGGTTGTTTTTCTATATGGGATCTCTAGATCTCTTCTATTTGAGGCTCTGGTACAAAAACCTCTGTCAGTCCTTGGTTTAATATATGTAGAAAGTGGGGGTGGGGCTAGTCCGTGAAGAACTTTATAAATTAAACAGCTATTTTTAAAATGAATAACATTTTCAAAATTGAGCATATTGTATTTTTCCAGAATATTACACAGATGGAATGATAGAGGCTTTTGATCAAATATTTTTATAGATTTTTTGAATAACATTTCTATAGTTTTTAAAATTGTGTCTTCAGTGAGAGACCAGATTGTAATACAGTAATCTATGTGTGAAAAAATTGTTGAGTGTAGGAACATTTTTGCAGAAGTAGTTGTCATTGATGGTCTGATTTGTTTAAAGTTGTATAGATTGAATTTAATTGTGTTCGCTATGAGTTTAATGTGTTTTTTAAATGAAAATGTTGGGTCCAGTGTGACCCCGAGGTACTTGAACTCTTCAACAATGTCAAGTTCCACTTCCCCCATGAACACACTGGACCGCTCCAGTTTTATGGATTTTTTTGTGAACATCATAGCAACAGTTTTCTTTTTGTTTAATAATAGACAGGATTTAAAAAGCCAATGCTGTATATTCTCCAGGGCTGATGTGAGGATGGATGATGCTTCCTGTGTGCTTTTAGCAGGTGTAAAAATAACTGCATCATCAGCATACATTTGGAAATGGACGTTTTGACAAACATTTGGCAAATCATTTATGTATACAGAAAACAATACTGGTCCCAAAATAGAGCCTTGTGGGACCCCTGCTGAACACTCATGGTAAGACGACATAGTGCCACCAACACACAAAGATTGTCTTCTCTTAGACAAGTACGATTGAAACCAAGATAGTGTATCCTTTTAAAGGCCACTACTTTATAACTATTTTACTGTACAAGTGTTTTGGATTATACAGTTATTTTTAAAGGGTGACAACTACCTGTACTAATGCAACAAATAAATAAAGTATTAATAATGCATAAGCATTAGTGTATTAGTGTGTGTGTGTGTGTGTGTGTGTGTGTGTGTGTGTGTGTGTGTGTGTGTGTGTGTATATATAGATAAGTGTATGCATGCCATGCTACTATACACTCACCGGCCACATCAATAGGTACACCTGTTATACTGCTTGTTAACAAATATCAGCCCATCACATGGCAGCAAGTCAATGCATTTAGGAATGTAGACATGGTCAAGACGACCTGCCGAAGTTCAAACCAAGCATCAGAATGGGGAAGAAAGGTGATTTACATGCGTTAAAATGTGGCATGCTGCCAGATGGGCTGATTTGAGTACCTAAATAAGTGCTGACCTACTGGGATTTCCCCACTCAACCACTACTAGGATTTACAGAGAATGGTCCAAAAAATAGAAAGTATCAAGTGTATGACAGTTCTCTTAGGGAAAATGCCTTGTTGGTGGCAGAGGTCAGAGGAGAATATCCAGACCGGTTTCAGCTGATAGGAAGGCAAAAGGAACCCAAATAACCACATGTTACAACCAAGGTATGCAGAAGAGCATCTCTGAATGCACAACCCATTGAACCTTCAAGCAGATGGGCTACAGCAGCAGAAGACCACATCGTGTGCCACTCCTGTCAGCTAAGAACAGGAAACTGAGGCTACAATTTGCATGGCGCACCAAAGTGGACAATAGAATATTGGGAAAATGTTGCCTTGTCCAATGAGTCTACTTCAGCTGCATTATTCAGATGGTAGGGTCAGAATTTGGCATAACAATAGGAAAGCATGGATCCATCCTGTCTTGTATCAACGGTTTAGGCTGGTGGTGGTATAAAGGTGTGGGGGATATTTTTTTAAAAAATCGATCATCGTTTAAATGCCACAGCCTACCTGAATATTGTTTGCTGACCATGTCCATCCATTTACGACCACAGTTGACCCATTTTCTAATTGCTACTTCCAGCAGGCTAACACGCCATGTAATAAAGCTCACATCACCTCAAAATGGTTTCTTGAACATGACAATGAGTTCACTGTACTCACATTGCCTCCACAGTCACCAGGCACCTTTCGGATGTGGTTGTATATGTGAGTGTATATTTGTAGTCTATGACTGTGTGGATGTACAGTAGAATATGACCGAAACAGGTTTGGTTGTACTGAGAGAATTTAAATGCCTAGAGTTTAACAACATTCACACAATACATTTATCGCTGACCTCTGACTGTTTAGCACGTCCTCATAAAATAGCTGTGTTTGTTTAGACAACTACAATAACAGAGGAAAAAATAATCAGTATTCTCATTGTATGTCTCTGTGAGCTAAGAGATGGCGGTGGGCCACCATTGAACAGCAGTCATCCATCTTGGCTCATATCTTTTGGCCTAGGGGCATTTTCACTTTAAAAAGTATGCAAAACAAAGACCATTGATTGCAATGTTAAACAATTCATGAAAGCCCATGTACAAGGAGTCATTTTTACAATTTAAATGGAACATTTTCCTAAAATATACTTCAAGAACAGATTAGTCTGAAGTATTTGGAACAGATCAAAATACCCTTTTTTTCTGTTAATATCCAATGAAATAAGGATGGGGCAAAAATATAAATAAAAATTAAAATAACATAGTTACATACCAGAAGG
Source organism: Umbra pygmaea (assembly GCA_016801145.1). NCBI lineage: Eukaryota > Metazoa > Chordata > Actinopteri > Esociformes > Umbridae > Umbra > Umbra pygmaea. The sequence goes on along the minus strand of JACXGM010013887.1, from coordinate 4,325 downwards.
ACTTAATGGGTCCTTGGTCTGTACTATACAGTGTATTCATAGATATATTATGTATTCATTATGATTTATCCTGAGTAGATAAACTAATGTAGACTGTAGGGCTGCACAAATAATTGGATTTTAAGCACGATCATGATTTTGGCTTCCCATGATCAAATCTGTGTGATCGAGCGATATTAAAACCCTCCAAAGTGATAAATAATCGTGATCTCAATATTGATCAAAAATAATTGTGATTATCATTTTGGCCTTAATCGTGCAGCCCTAGTAGTCGTGCAGCCCTAGTTGACAGTATGACTTTTGCAAGTTTATGTTTTATTCTACACATTAGTATTCTGTTGTTTGTCTCCCTTTGAAAATGTGATGTGGCCTAATGCTGGATTCACACCAGGCACGGCAAAAAAATCACTGTACGGCACCGTCACACAGACACACTTGTATACTGCAATCAACATCGTAATCAATCTTCCGCATCTTCAAGATGGAGGACAATGTTCAATACCAATGTCCTCCTCCAGCAAGGCGACTGGCAGTAGGTTTTTCAGTTTAGTATAAATTGACTCTACGAAAACTATCTACTGAGCTGTCAAAGCTTTTCTTGCAATCTCATAAACCCATAGGTGAAAGCAACATATTAGCTCTTTCGCGGTGGTAGATCAACTTCCGGTTCTGGTGCCGTATGCCAAAGCACCGCACCCACATTTTGCGACACACCCGCCGCATCGCATACACATTTTGCCAGATCCGGTAGATTTGGCGCAGCGGTGCGCATTGCTTCCTATTGAAATTAATGGACTTCCGCCGCAACGCAACCAGTTTGCCGTGCCTGGTGTGAATCCAGCATAACAGTCAAAGCTGCTGTTTCTTGTGCACATGTACTGCTGCAGCATGGGTTTCCTACTGTGTCCTTCATGATTATTAAGACATTGAATCACTTTTTCATGTTTTACAGTAGCTCTGTAGTCCCAGTTTTGGATTTGAAATCAGAGTTACTATGAGGTTAAAATCTAGCTTTTTGTTATTGTGTTGGTGTAGTGGTCTAAGCTTCCGACTCCGTTCTATGACAGGGTTTGAGCTCTCTGTCTCCCCCTACCTGTCTCTATGGCTTCTGCTTCCTCCTGTCCTGTCAATAAAAATTACAAATATTATATAATATATGTATAGCTGCTATGAAATCTAGCTTCTATTGGTGTCTGTTGACATAAGGACGGAAGAGGTGCCAATGAAAGTCTATGATGCTTTAATGAGGTGCTTTAAAAAAAATAATGACGCTTTAAAATCAAATGAAATCAATGAGCAACACAGGAAATGACATGTGCTTACCAAAAACAACAAATTGGAACAACATATTCAGGCACTGTTGAGTTCAGCAATTGCAAAGGCCTAGTAGGCCAACATAGACCTGTATAGAGGATAACTAAAAAAATGAATTGTAAATCACAAAAATGTCCAAAAGGAACATGTGGTTGTGTTAGCAGAATTGTAAAAAGTACAAAGTAAAAGTACTTTTTTGGGTTTGGTTGAGTTTACAAGTGAACGGGAAATTGGGAAGTTCCTAGTTGAAAAAAATTATCAGTTTATAACTATCCGATGATCTATGAAGTGAACAGAAAAACGTAAAACATTATTCATTATGGTCACTATGTAGTTATAATTTGCCTTACCTGGTCATCAAGGTTTTGGATAAGAACATACCAAAATGTGTGAACCCAGCCAAGTACATTTACTTAATAGTTTTTACAACTCTGTGTGCCAGCCACTATCATATAATGGCCAGGTAACATTTAGGCTAAAAAGTACAAACAACAAGGACACGTCATCTGTGGAATACGGTGGAGGCAGTGTTCTTTTGCTTGTGCATATGGCTGCATTGATGTCCTCTTCTTACCACACTGCTTGCCCAGCCTGGAAGGACATTCCAGTACCTACAGTACACAATGGAAGAACCTACCAGGATTCAGTAGGCCCCCTGCATTGACAAATATGTTGTGATCGGGACATTACAGTAAAAAAACAGCTACGGTCCTTCGTCTACTTGGTGGTCCTTTGACACCCTGTACTGTACATGGGCAATGTGCTGCCATGCGTAGTAACACGCACTGTTATGATTGTGTTGCCTTGCCATCACACCCTTCTGTTGCTTGGCTATTTCCTCCCCAGTCCCCATCATCCCAATTGGGCCACTCTGTTCTTTAAACTCTTTGTGTTCACAGCCTTCCTGGAGGCCGACTCATTCCATCCATTGTTGTGGGTTTTACTTCTCATGATTCTGACTGTAGTGAGCTTCTGAAACCTGAAATTATAACTGCTCTATTATTTTTGTTTTCTTCCAGCACCTACTAATTCCCAAATGACCACTATTGCAGTTATGTCTTGGAAATCATATTGATTTGGGTGTGCAAATGTTTATGCAACAGAAAGGGACGCAGTGTATAGTCCAATGTACAGTCCAGTGAATGGTACTCTGTATAGTACTATGTATAGTACTGTGTCACCTGAGTTTAATCTCAGACTTATAGTTGGCATAATACTTGTGTGTTTGTACCTTCTAAATGCTTCCGTTTTGTACAAGCAGTGTGGTAAGAATCGGACAGCTCTGCTATATGTGGTTGAAGGAAGCATGTGAGCGTCCTCAACCATCCACACCTGCTGAGGAGATGTCTTACATGGCAGGGTCAGGGGGGATTGGACATGACCAGTTGGGAGGGTAGAAAAATTGGTAAATATTTTATAGAATTCAAAAAAGATACAGATATAATTTATATACAGAGTGAACATCAGCCGACCCAAAATCCCTTTTGAAGTACAGGAAAAAAGGTAATGAAACCATGAGCTTGCATTCAAACACTTCACGGATATCAATATGGCTGCACTGAATAGGCTTACAGTTTGGCTAGTTTAGGTTTTATCCAGTCCAATTACCAATGATTTTTCAGTGCTGATACCAATTTTTTTTTTTCATCAGCCGTAGCCGATGACCGATACGGGCTGACAATATTCTTGAGCCAATATTTGGAGCCGATACTGCTTTTGCTCCCTCAATTTACATCATAAAAATGACACAATGATGATAACAAATGTTTCAAGTCTCAGTTTAAAAAATGAACATTTATTGAAATTAAAAAACAATATTTAACAAATAGTAAAAACAGGTGAGGTAGAACAAGTAAGAACAAGTAGATAAACAATTTTTTACAAATAGTAAAAACAGGTGAGGTAGAACAAGGGGCAGTGCGTGGTCTGCACGTGAACTGCAGCATCTCCAGCAACACAGAGCTGCCTGTGTGGACTCCTGTCTGTAAATAATGCTGGGAAAATTGGCAAACGCAGCAGCCACGTATCGTAAAAAGGCAGATACACGTAAAAACGCAAATATCAGCTCGATATATCGGCCGGCCGATAAAATCGGTCTATCACTAATAACGACTATGAGAAGCTCACAGAAATACATTTGAAAAACAACAGCTTGTGACTTATTGGTTTGATTGATTAAAGGTCAGGGAGAAAAGTTATAGGCACCCTAGGTATTGTTTGAATCAAATTTAGTTGTAATGATTTGGTTTTTGTGTTCTGCAGTGTGTCAGTAGAAAAGAGCAATATATGTATTACCAAACCTTCTTAGAGAATTACTTATACTTTGCGACAGAAAGTAGTGTAACATTCTGTAAAAGATTGCATTTCAGATTAACCTGATTACCTTTTAGGTATATCGGCCAGTGAATGGTGACACTGATAACAGGTATACTAATGATCAATGACATAATGCACTGATAGAACCAACCTGATTAACTGAAACAGAAATTTGCGTAGAAGTAATAAAACTTTGGTGAAGGGCAATCAATCTAAATGGTGAGGGTGTGACACGTGACAATTTTGTGTAGTTATTTTAGTTTTTCACAGTTTTTCACAGCTAAAGTTTACATTTTATATTTAGGATATATATTTTTTTAAAGCATCCTCCGTTTATAGAGTTTTATTTACAGGTGCATGTAATAGAGAGTTTTGCACAGTACTGTAGGTGTAAATGAATCTGTATTGTCTTATATTTTAGAAAGTTCTGGTGAGTAGCTTCGCTGCCAACACATCCCCTGGTGGCTTTAATCCAGCCAATAAATCAGGTGTAAACTTTACATTCCAGGACTTTGGCTTAACTAAAGTGGCATTTTTCCTTCTTTGCCAAACCGTTTAATCTCCCTTAGGTCAATCCGTGTGTGTGTGTGTGTGTGTGTGTGTGTGTGTGTGTGTGTGTGTGTGTGTGTGTGTGTGTGTGTGTGTGTGTGTGTGTGTGTGTGTGTGTGTGTGTGTGTGTGTGTGTGTGTGTGTGT
>JACXGM010013886.1:0-22614 GCA_016801145.1 Umbra pygmaea | reverse complement strand
GGTCTATTTAAGAAAGCCGTGAACGAGCACTTATCCAGAATATCTACATCTGGCTTGACATAGCTTTACCTTTTCATCCTGGCTAAGCAAACGTGCAACCGATTAAGCCGCGATGAGCAGATCACACTAAGTCAAGCTGCGCTTTTTCAGTTATCCTGGATTTCTTTATTCTACTTTCGTGCAATACCCCCCAGGTGAGGTAGAGACAGAGATGCACTTTCTAATACACTGCCAGAATTATGAAAAGATCAAATAGCATTTCTTAAAATAAAGTTGAAATGTTGATGCCATCGTTCACCACACTGTCTGAATGTTACCTCAGAGTGTGGTAATTGAGAGACAACATGATTGTCCTATGACCTGCCCGAAACGGTTGCCTTTTGTTTATTGTTCATGTTTCCTCACTATTGTTGTTGTTCACTTTGGTATTTTAATTGTTACTATACTGTATTTTCATAATAACACATTTTTTCTTAATTGTTCTTTTTTGTTTTCTTTGCACTTGTTGCTGCCTACTTCAATGTTTTGTTGTTGATGCAGATTGTTGTTCTCAGTGTTATTTTGATTGTTATTATTGTGCTTCTAGCTTTGGCAATATGGTTGAAGTGACTGTCATGCTAATAAAGCTTATTTAAATTGAACTGAACTGAGAGGAGAGAGAAGAGATTGTGGAGAGACAAGCCCTACTCTAAATAGAACACACATACACATATTTGGGACTAAAATGAGCTCCAGAGAGAACTTCAACCTGGCTGTGAAGAAACTGAGACAAGAAGCAAGGAGAGCTTTCTATACAATCGAAAGTATCAAATTAGACATATCAATTAGGATCTGGCTCAAAATTGAACCAACCGCCCTATATGGCAGTGAAGTGTGGGGTCCGCTTACAAAACAAGAATTTGTAAAAGTCCTCCTCAGAATCCACAGGAAAACTCCAAATAATGCATGAAGGGCAGAATTAGGCCAATACTCTCTTCTGATTAATATCCAAAAACGAGCCACCTACTGTTACAATAATTTAAAGACAAGTGACCCCCAATCCTACCACTACAAATCTCTTCAATATCAGGAGGAGACCATAGAGAAGAGTCCCTTAGTTAGCTGATCATGAGACTAAGGTCACAAACCAACAACAACCCAACAAAGCCTCAGGACAGCACTCAGACAATCTGGCACAACCAAATTATCACAAAACAAAACGAAAGTTTCATTACTTATTGGAAAGAAACCACACAAATTCAAAGTAATCTCCAATGCTATCAGGCTCCAAACAGACAGTCTGCCACTGTGTAGTATCTGACCACTGTGACTGATAGAAAACTCAGAAAAATACTGAGTATGTACAGACTGAGTGAGCACAACCTGGGCATAGAAACAGGACGTCACAGACAGGCCCATCAACCCAGGGAGGAGAGGTTGTGCTCACTCTGCCAACAGAGAGATTTTGAGACAGAAGTACACTTTCTTCTACACTGCAAATACTATGCAGTTATACGAGAAATCTATATATTTTGGGAGAAAAACAATACTGTGCCATATTAGCAGCAAAATACACTCACCTAAAGGATTATTAGGAACACCATACTAATACTGTGTTTGACCCCCTTTCGCCTTCAGAACTGTCTTAATTCTACGTGGCATTGATTCAACAAAGTGCTGAAAGCATTCTTTAGAAATGTTGGCCCATATTGATAGGATAGCATCTTGTAGTTGATGGAGATTTGTGGGATGCACATCCAGGGCACAAAGCTCCCCTTCCACCACATCCCAAAGATGCTCTATTGGGTTGAGATCTGGTGACTGTGGGGGCCATTTTAGAACAGTGAACTCATTGTCTTGTTCAAGAAACCAATTTGAAATGATTCGAGCTTTGTGACATGGTACATTATCCTGCTGGAAGTAGCCGTCAGAGGATGGGTACATGGTGGCCATAAAGGGATGGACATGGTAAGAAACAATGCTCAGGTAGGCCGTGGCATTTAATCGATGCCCAATTGGCACTAAGGGGCCTAAAGTGTTCCAAGAAAACATCCCCCAAACCATTACACCACCACCACCAGCATGCACAGTGGTAACAAGGCATGATGCATCCATGTTCTCATTCTGTTTACGCCAAATTCTGACTCTACCATCTGAATGTCTCAACAGAAATCGAGACTCATCAGACCAGGCAACATTTTTCCAGTCTTGAACTGTCCAATTTTGGTGTGCTCTTGCAAATTGTAGCCTCTTTTTCCTATTTGTAGTGGAGATGAGTGCTACCCGGTGGGGTCTTCTGCTGTTGTAGCCCATCTGCCTCAAGGTTGTGCATGTTGTGGTTTCACAAATGCTTTGCTGCATACCTCGATTGTAACGAGTGGTTATTTCAGTCAAAGTTGCCCTTCAATCAGCTTGAAGCAGTCGGCCCATTCTCCTCTGACCTCTAGCATCAACAAGGCATTTTTGCCCACAGGACTGCCGCATACTGGATGTTTTTCCCTTTTCACACCATTCTTTGTAAACCCTACAAATGGTTGTGCGTGAAAATCCCAGTAACTGAGCAGATTGTGAAATACTCAGACCGATACTCAGACAGATCTGGCACCAACAACCATGCCTAGGGCTGAACGATGTTGTGTTTTAGCATCGACATCGCGATGTGCATATGTGCGATAGTCACATCGCCGGAACATGCGATGTGAAGACGGGTAGCACCCAATGACAGTATAGGTAGCACCACAGTTTACACAAGTTTGTTGTATGGTTTGTTGCTGGGATGACATGCACGCTCCGCGTGCCTGCACAGTGATTGGTTCACTGTGATTGGTTGTTGTGCCGCTGCTCACAGCCAACATTCTCTGTCACTGGCAGACCTGTACTAGCGAAAGATGAGCGACGAAGAGGATACGCATTACGCAGGAAAAAAAGGATGGTTTCGTACCAAAAATAAGGTAAAAATCTTTAGGACTATTTCAGCAACAAAAAATAGGATGACCAAAAACAGGTAGTTTGTCAGGAGTGTTATAAAGTTGTGGCAACAAAACAAGGGAAAACCACCCATTTGTCTGATCACTTAAAATGGCCCCACAAAGCTCTTTACGACAAGTACAAAATCTGATCTCGGATGTCAATCAAAACAAAACACTATTTGCGATGCCTTTGCCAGTGTGACACCTTACCAGAAAGGCTGTCAACGACAGAAAGAAATAACTAACGCAATAACGTTTCATATCATAAAGATATGTTGCAATTACACAACGTCCCATTTGCTTAGCCATGATTATGATGATGACCAGTATGATAGTGTATAAAACAGTGTATGAACACTGTTTTACTATGGCATGTTGGCTTAAAAAAGTTGACTTAAAAACAAAAGATTGTGAAACAAAATGCTTATAAGTTCTATTATAAAAAATATATATTTTTCAGTTATATTTTTATAAACCAATCGGGGGTTGGTGTAAAGCTGCTCTTTTATAAAAAAATGTGTACTGCTTTACTGTTTACAGAGAATGAAGCTTGTTTATTAGTGAAATTATTAGTATCATGGAATGGTAATTATTGACTGTAGTCTACATTGATGGCTTGCAATATCGCAATATATATCGTTGGGAAACAACATATCGCAATGTAATTTATTTCCAATATCGTGCAGCCCTAACCATGCCAAGCTCAAAATTGCTTAAATCACCTTTTTTTCCCATTCTGACATTCAGTTTGGAGTTCAGGAGATTGTCTTGACCAGGACCACACCCCTAAATGCATTGAAGCAACTGCCATGTTGAGTAGATCATTGCATTAAGGAGAAATTGAACAGGTGTTCCTAATAATCCTTTAGGTGAGTGTATGGAGCTTCCTGCCACGCCCATAGAGAGAGCCAGATCAACAATGAATAAGCATAGAGCAATGATAACTGTACCTGATCCTGTCTAAATATTCAGTTTTATTGTAATTGTTTGTTTGTTCGTTGCTATTTTGTTAAAATCTTTTTTGTTCTGTATTTATGTTTGCTTTGGCAATGTATGTATTAACACATTCCATGCCAATAAAGCTATTTGAATTTGAGAGGAGAGAGGAGAATGAGGAGAGAGATGCGAGAGGAGATAGAAGAGGAAGAGAGAGAGGAGAGAGAGAAGGGAGAGAGTGTAGAGAGGAGAGAGGAGGGAGAGGCAGAAAGAGAGGAGAGAGAGAAGGGAGCGAGTGTAGAGAGGAGAGAGGAGGGAGAGGCAGAAAGAGAGGAGAGAGAGAAGGGAGCGAGTGTAGAGAGGAGAGAGGAGAGAGGAGGGAGAGGCAGAAAGAGAGGAGAGAGAGAAGGGAGAGAGTGTAGAGAGGAGAGAGGAGGAAGAGGCAGAAAGAGAGGAGAGAGAGAAGGGAGCGAGTGTAGAGAGGAGAGAGAGGAGAGAGGAGAGAGGTGAGAGAGAGGAGAGAGGAGAGAGGAGAGAGGAGAGAGGAGAGAGAGGACAAAGAGAGAGAGGAGAGGAGAGAGAGGACAAAGAGAGAGAGGAGAGACAGGAGAGAGAGTAGAGAGGAGAGAGAGGAGAGAGGAGAAAGAGAGAGAGGAGAGAGGAGAAAGAGAGAGAGGAGAGAGGAGAGAAAGGAGAGAGGAGAAAGAGAGAGAGGAGAGAGGAGAGAGAGGAGAGAAAGGAGAGAAAGGAGAGAGGAAAAAGAGAGAGGAGGAATGACAAAGAGAGAGAGAGGTGGATAGAAAGAAGGGCATCTCTCCTATGTTCTTCCCACTGTGTGTAAATCGCTGCAGGTCTCTGTGCTGCCGTAGTCCGATTCGCAGAGAGAAGAGAAATGATTTGAAATGCAGACTCTGGCTGAAGCTCCTCAGTCTGCTGGGACCCCCATGGCCCACATAGGCCCAACAAACTGGTCCATCTCGCTGAGACTGGAAAACACTGGGGACCAGGGGCCTTCACTATATGCCCTGGTTACAGCAGAACTCTACTTGAAGGTACCACAGGGACATGTGAAGTCTAGGCCTGTTCTACAATCATCAAACGGAGGTCATCTCCCCGAAAACTCTGTCCTGGTTTAAACTTTTTTGTCATTAACCAACTAAGAGTGACCTGCACAATGACGTATGAAGCATATCATAAGCATAATATTAATGTTGAAATCATGTCATGGGCTAAGTCATATAAAGTGGGTTTGAATGTGAAGAACTGGGTTGGAGGCATTCAGGATGCGAGGGGTGTGGGGGTGTGGATGCTGGACGTGGTCATTCACACAACAGAGTATCAGAGCCCTAGACAAACAAACTAATTCATCTAGAGCATCTACAGCACGGTGCCAAAACAAACAAATTCATTTAGAGCAACTACAGCACGGTGCCAGTCGGACACATTAACCAGCACCAGGGAAACAAAACAACCAGCTATGTTTACAACTCTGTCTCGCCCGTCATCTCTTTTTCTCAATATATATCATATTGGGCTTATAGTAATATAGGCTATATAAATGTTTACCCCCCATTCTCATTTGTTATTTTGCTTGATTATGTTATTGTGTTGTTTTACTCCTTTATTGGCTAGCACAGTATGTATTTATTCAATAACACTGGGACAGTATGCATGAGGTATGGGTGAGTACAAAGGCACAGGCACTGTGGGCAGCTATGAGGGGTCCTTCACAATTCAGTAAACAGTATTAGTAAATCCTACAGTAAACAACTGTAGTAAATCCTGAATTAGTGCAGCCGTGAATGATATGTGTGTGCTCTCTGTAATTACAGGTGACCATTGTAGTTGTTAAGGTGATAGTTTACTAATGCAGATGTAAAACAATCATACATTTAATAGTGCATATCAATAATGTAATGTGAGTTCATTTGATGTTATTCAGTGTATCTCTTAAAAGGGCACTCGGCTCGCGCTAGCTAAGCAGCGAAGGGTGTGTGGACTGTGTGAATGTATACAGTGCTAGCCTGCATAGGAGTATGAGTAGTAATGTAATGTGCTCATTTGTATTTTATACATTGTTTGGAATAAGAGTTATTACATGGGTATGACAATTCAGTAAACACTGTATTAAATCCTGCAGCTGTGAATGAGGCTGAAATGTGTGTGTTCTGTGATTAGAAGAAGAAAATAATAAACATTAAAAAACATGCACACCTGGAAAATGATTTCCAACATCCAAGTGTGTAACATTGACATATCAGAAGTAATTAAGATTGGTAAGTGACTGAGTGACAATGTGTTTGTGTGTGTGTTAAAGGGATCTACACTTATCCCTGTGTTCTGCCTCAGTAGTATCTTAGGCAGGGAGGTCAGACAGTTTGTCTCTGTGAAGGTCATGATAGACAAACCACTCTTTGACACACTTCTCTCACAATGCACAAAGGACCAACTGACGCTGTCAACAAAGCTTCCGTTATAAGACCCTGAGTGAGCAGTAAACAGCCGTGCCCTCAATGTCTAGTGTGGACACACAAAGATGCAAGAACACACACACACACAGCAGGAAATCTCTATCTAGGGAGCACTTGTCTCCTGTTAGAATTCTTCAAGCTTATTGACTTTTTTGTGCCCTGAAAGGACAAACACCAACCTTTCAAGTGAATATTAAATAGATTTAAAAATGTCTGGATTTTTTCTTTACCAAATTTATATGTGGGGGGATATTTTTCATTATTTGTGAGTTACCTATTTTTACCTTATGTAGTCAATACTGAGTGCATCAGTGGTGCAGAGAAGGCTAGGATTACTGTAACAGAAACATGCAAGCACACACACACACACACACACACACACACACACACACACACACACACACACACACACACACACACACACACACACACACACACACACACACACACACACACTGTGATCACACACACACACTTCACAAGCAGACACACACATACACACTGTGATCACACAGACCCACACTTCACAAGCAGACACACACACACACTACACACATCCCACACACACTGCGAGCACACAAAGCCACACTTCACAAGTTTGAATGTGTTCTTTCATTAATGAACACATGCTCTTACCCATGCTGACTTACATACATTATTGATTGAACACATTTATGACCGACTTAAAGTACTAACATACGAGAGACAAATATGAAATTCAACCAGGACATCAGGGTTAACAGATTGATGATAGGTGCCATGGGCTCGTTAGATTCCACAGAGCTGCTCTCTGATAACAGGGCTGTAATTGAAAAAATTTTCCATGTTCCAAAAATAAATTGGAAGCAGTGATATATAGTTCTCAATCATTCGGTTTGCATGTGGTGACACTCATTATGCTACCATGTAAGTGTAAAGCTATTTGGAGTGTTATAAAATAGCGATTTATTTTGACTTCAAATATGCCTTCACAACTAGCGTTGTAAGGTAATTATCAGTTTGCAATAAATCTGGTGGTATCGATTAGCATGTCAACATATCCCTAAAAATGGTTGACTCGTTACCCATGTGTTATTGACACCTAGGTTCATTTTGTGCCTGAGTTGTCCTTTAAGGATCACTTTTGGTGGCTATAGTAAGATATAGGAGATATACAGTGTTGAAACGAGTAATAATTTCATGCGATGTTGATACGTCCAAAATTCAAAACCACAGGAATGTGGCCGCATCTACCAAATAACATAACTGCGATTATGACATAATTTTCACCAGAGTTCAAGATATTTTGGACATCTACTCAAATATCTTGAAAACAAAAATTAATTCAGATACGGCACTGGGCCACATCTACCAAATATACGGACAGCTGATATTCCCAGTAAAACAATAATGGATATGACCACGTACACATTCCAAACCCCAGATTCACCCCAGAAATTAGTGTGAGTTCATAAGTGAAACTTGGTCATATTTGTAAATATCTGTAGTTTTAACACCAGACTGTATAAATGCATATCAAAGTGTTCCCACTCAGAAGTATAGATATGTGCTGAACACGACATTTGGGACCATTACGTTCAGAAAGAATCTGCTCAATGTTCTAGTATATTACAGTAATATATGTAAATATCTGGACTGAAATATCACCGGATTCCCAACCTTTTTGCCCTGTGTTTTGGCAGTCTGAGGTCCAGAGCGCTCTGGAGCAGATTTTCAGCAAGGATGTCTCTGTACATTGCTACATTATCTTTCGTCAATCCTGACTAATTTCCCAGTTCCCGCCACTGAAAAACATGCCCACATAACGATGCTGCCACCACCATGCTTCAATGCAGGGATGGTATTGGCCTGGTGATGAGCGGTGCCTGGTTTTCTCCAGATATATCGCTTGCCATTCAGGCCATAGAGTTCCATCTTTATTTCATCAGACCAGAGAATTTTGTTTCTCATGGTCTGGAAGTCCTTCAGGTGCCTTTTGGCATACTATTTACTGAGAAGAGGCTTCCATTTGGCTACTCTACAATACAGGCTTGATTGGTGGAGTGCTGCAGAGATGGTTGTTCTTCTGGAAGGTTCTCCTCTCTCCAATAAGAAATTGTGGAGATGTGTCACAGTGACCATCGGGTTCTTGGTCACCTTCCTCACTAAGGCCCTTCTCCCCTGATCACTCAGTTGAGCCGGGCGGCCAGCTCTAAAAAGAATCCTAGTGGTTTTAAAATTCTTCCATTTACGGATGATGGAGGCCACTGTGCTCATTGGGACCTTCAATGCTGCAGATATTTTTCTGTACCCTTCTCCAGATCTGTACCTCTATAGAATCCTGTCTCGGAGGTCTACAGACAATTCCTTGGACTTCAAGGCATGGTTTGTGCTCTGACATGCACTGTTAACTGTGGGACCTTATATAGACAGGTGTGTGCTTTTACAAATCATGTCCAATCAACTGAATTTACCACAGGTGGACTCCAATCAGGTTGTGGAAACATCTCAAAGATGATCAGTGTCATGGCAAAGGCTGTGAATACTTATATACATGTGTTTATTTTTTATAAATTTGCTAAGATTTCAAAGACACTGCTTTCACATTGTCATTACAGGTATTGTTTGTAGAAATTTGAGGGAAATAATGAATTTCATCCATTTCAGAATAAGGGTGTAACATAACAAAATGTGGAAAAAGTGAAGCGCTGTGAATACTTTCCGGATGCACTACATGTTTGAGGCGTAGTTCACATCAGATATAGCTTTTTTTGAATAGAGAACTCAAAATGTTTCTAAGGCAGGGCAGCTCTAAACAACACCTCCAATCTCATCTAATTTATTGAACTCAAGGTTAGCAGACTCCTGACTCAAATAGGTTTGGAGAAATCATTAGCCTAGGGGTTCATATACTTATTCCACACTGCACTGTGAATGATAAAACACAGTATACACAAGAAAAATGCAATTATTTGTATGTTTTAGTTTAAGCAGATTGTGTTTGTCTATACCAGAAGTGCAGGACTTCTGTTATGACGTGGTGGAAGTGTGTCATACAGATGGGGCATAATATCCGGGGCCTGAACGTCCTGTATGAGGTGGCGGAAATGCGTCTTACTGGATGGAGCATAATTTCCAGGGTCCGAACTTCCTTTCAGATGTGGTAGAAGTGTGCCATACCAGATGTGGTGTCATTTCCTATGTGCAAACTTCCCATATGACATGGCAGAAGTGTGCCATACTGGATGGGCTCTTAACTTCCAGGGCTTGACCTCAGGGGTGGGACATTCGTTATGACGTGGTCACATCTGATGAAACTGGTTATTATCACTTTGATGTAGAGTTGTTTAATGTTTTATAATGGAGAGAAATATATAGCATTTGATGTTACGATAAGTGAGACAGCAGATGTGTACTTCAGGGAGTTGTGCTTTACAATGTGACTTGTGAGAATGGATAGTGGGTTCCTGTTCAGTGGCATTTATTACATATGTGTGAATTAACAAATTCCCACAAATGAAATGGGTTGGGAAACAGGCATTGTCCTTGAAGTGTAGTTTAAGCCCGGGGATTTGTTTGGTGGTTGCCGGCCTAGAACGTAGCGTTTCATGTTTTATGATACATCCTAAAACAACAAGGTCTGTTTCCATGATTGATGTTGGTGTAAAAGTACCAACCAGATGTTTGTGTGATGTCTAAGGGGTTGATTTTTATTAATATATTGCAATGCTTAAGTGTAATTAAACCACACAGACCTCTGTAGCCATCATTCAGACTTATTTGGATGAAGTTGGGTAAACGGCACAGTCATGGAAGGCACTGGAGCAAACAATTTTGTGACTGAAACACAGTTGAACTCAAGCAGCATGAACTCTGCCCAACATACCACCAAGAAATGTCTTTCGGAAGATGATAGCGTGACAATTATGTCAGCCCCGAAGAAATCAATGCAGAGCTTAGCATGGTTTCATCAGCTAAACAAGGACATGTTGACACATTGTGGAAAATGGACTATGGCGGTACATTTAAATCTTTAAAACCATCTGTCATATTACACCAATTACACCACATCTGGTATGGCACACTTCAGCCATACAGGAAGTTTGGACCCCAGAAATTATGCCCCATCCAGTATGACACACTTCTGCCACATCATACCGGACGTCCCGCCCCCTGTCATAAATCAGGGACATATGTCACCAGTTTGACAGCAGGTGTCCTACATTTACTACTATTGACTTAGCAGAAGTCAAAAGTTACAACCAATTTTAGTAGACACTTATATCATTTCAAAGGGATCACATGCTTTCTCTTTCCACATGTACCTAGATTGTTTGCAATGTTGTTATGCGTCCTGCTTACTGCTTCCACCAGTGTCTACTCATTCAAACTAAATTTCCTTCACAGTAGGAGCCAAGTTACCACTCTGCATCAAAACACTATGGAAGCATCATGTATATCCCAGACATCAATAAATGTAATAGGTAATAGGTTGGCATCCACACTTGATCTCAGATCAAGAACTGAAATTGGGCACCACCTGGTAAAGTCCTGGTAAAGTTCACCAAAATACATGACACCACCTTACCCGCTTCATCTAAACCTTGATATTGTTTTTCAGTTATGCTCCCTACTAGAATTAGCTGGGTTCTTGTTGAATAGCTGAAGACATTCAGGGACATAAATATGCTAAAAATACAAAACGAAAAAAAACAGAGGATGGAATAAAAACCTTTTCACACAAATTTATGCATTCTTTATAACAGTGTGATTCGATAACAACAGAGAGATAGAAGGAAAAGTGTTGCCAAGAGAGAGATAAATTATTTTAAATTTCTAGATAATTGCATTCCAGGCATGAAATTCAAACGTTTCCCACTGAGTCACTGTACAATCTGTGTTCTAAATCACAGCATTGCCATGGTCAAAGTATAGCACTACTGTACATAGGGCTTAATTTGCAATTTGGGATGGGTCCACAATGTAGCCAATGTCTGATATCCAGAAAATGTGTGTGGGTGGTTGGTTAGAAACATAAAACTGGTCTGTGTAATAAATAAATAACCAAAACTGTTGGCCTCATTCAATCACTTACAGGGGTAAATTTCTGAAATGCCTGAAAGTATCTGGATGTCGTAAGTGTTGGACTACAGTATGTGTTGGTATGCGGAGTCCAGTCACAAAAAAGCCATGTACCATGTCCACAGTAAATTTTCTTTTCGGAAGCATGCAGTAATTTATCGTGGGATATGGCATATATGTTATACATTCAGGTAGTGAGTAGGAGAAAGTAGGGGGAAAAAACGTGCATGACAACACCAGATATGTAGCTAATTTTCACTCAAAAACTGCACACAACGAATACCACACATTTAATTCTTCTGTAAATAGCTAAAGAGCTATATATAAATAGTTAGAGCAGGATTTTTTTTCATCAAACAAACAACAAACAAAGGAGGAACAGGAATGATGATTGGCAAGTGCAAGTGAGGAAATACCTGAAGAGCTGGACAATTCACCTTTGGCTAAGCCACACCCTATAATGTAGATTGACCAATCACAGCGCAGCAAAGAACGAGCTCCCACAGAGGTCCGACACTTTCTCACAGCGCTCCATTGACTTTAACACAGGCGTCTCATATGTTTCGTCTCGGCAGGCTATTTCCATCGTAGTTTTATCAAAAAAATTGTTAAACTTGAGCCTGGGGCATTTGTAAACACATATACGTGTTTCCCAGAGAGGTTGGAGGGGGGTGTCCATTTTTTCCCTTCCAAAAAACCGAAGTCAAATCCTGACAAGTGTCAGCTAACGTTAACGTTACCTAGTATACTGGTTGTTGATACGCTAGCACACGCTGTTAATGAATACAACGTTATACTCGCATTGTCCGTTTGTTTTGTAATAACGATTATAAAAGTGAATAGAGACCTACCCAGCTTTGCATGAACAGTGTTGCACTTTGATATTGTTAGTCCCAGCCTCCGTCTCGATTAGTAGAATATGCAATGGTTCAATTTTTGACTGTGACCGGTATGCTTTTGCCTCTATTTGGATGCCTTGTTGTTCATTGCGTTTCACCTGTATGTCTTAAATATAGCCTTCAAACTCATATTGCAGTCCCTTTTGCCTACTTTTATCGGACACATTATTTGCTGCTTTATAAAAGTTTGATAAAATTTCATCAGGAAGAGCTGTCACAGCATAAGCAGTTGATACCAAACCAGAGCCCAGATGAAGTTGTTGGACGTAGCAACAGTAACTAAGGGGGGCGGGGCTTAGCCAGAGGTGAATTACAACCTTGATCAAGTATTATTGATTGTTAATATTTAACCAAAGGTTTCAGCTGGAATTAAGTGAAGAAGAAATATGGGAAGGGCTCCTGTCCAATTTGATCAGTTTTGCTACTGAACACAGGGTTGACGGCAACAGAGACAGAACATGTTTCTTTGTAAAAAGGAAAGTTTTTGCTTTCAACCATCTCCTGCCAAGAACATGATTACATCTGTTTGTTAGACCAATGGAGTTTCGACTCATGGAAAAAACTGCCAGGCCCAGACGATGGACCAAATTATCACATGTAAGGCACTGATTACCATTATCTACCTGGTTGGAGGTAGGATATTTAGCTTCCATGTAGCCTATGTTAATTGTGTAAATACTTAGAGAAAAGAACCTAAAATTAATAAAAAATGGCTCACAGAATAATTCTAACTCTGTTCTAGTTTGAGTCAGGGTCTTTGTAAACGTTTTGGTAACTAGTTTGTCTCCTGGGTTGAGGAGCCGGTGGAGATGTCTGGATGTAGCAGTATTAGCTCCAATGTAGCATCTTGTAATTGTGTAATTACTTGGAGAACTGCACATGAAATGAAAAATTGTCTGTAACAGATTCTGGTTAAATCTGTACCTAATGAAGTGATGTAGGGCCTATTGCTCTGGGACAATATTGTGACAAGTAGTAAATGTTACAAATTGCAATGTATAATTTCGAGCTAGTAGCCAAGGTCCTTACGCTAAATTAGACTCCACTAAAGCGACTTGCAGTGTGCAAATTTTGCATTGAATTCTGGAATTTGTGGTATTTCAAGTAAAATCCTATACAAATTTTCTAGGATAATGTTCCTAAATACCATATTAATTTTTTTTATTCACTATTAAATTGTCCTTTAAGTTTGAAAATCCCCCTCCCTGCTGAACAGAACATCCCTCCCACCAAACATAACACCCCCAAACCCCCCCACCAGAATCCAACCTGCCCCACACCTACACAGCATCCCCCTCAGCCACACACAACCTAACATATACTGAAAGCATAAAGCAAATAAAGGAAAAAAATTAAAACACACAAACACAAAAACACAGAATTAATAAAGGAAAAATTTAAGTAAACACATTTATATGATAACCTAGGCTAACATCTGCTTCAAACTAATCTCTGGAGTCCTTCAACATAGGAAATAAAAGGCTGCCACCTTAGAAAATGTCCTGGTGGATCCCAACGAGAGTACTAATTTTCTCCAGGTGCAGGAAGAACATAATATCTCTGAGCCATTGTGCAGAAACAGCAGAAATGAGACATGGACTAATTTCATTATTGTTTGTGTTTAAATTATGTACTATCCCTTTAAGGGTCCTGACACCTCTCTCTGCTTTTCCTGGTTAGCTTAGGCTTGTCACAATGTCTGTAGACTCTGTCCTTGTTCTGTGTCACTACAGGGTGGTTTCTCCCCTATGTGTTTTGTTTTGATTGTGTTTCCCGCTCTTTGTGTCACATGATCCCGTCACATGTTTTGGTGAGCCTATCAGTTCTGTTGTTTGGTCCACACCTGCACATCCTCCCCTCGTTAGTTGGGTATTTAGTTTTGTGGGTTTGTTTTTTCTGTGTAGTTCATTGTTTCTTGTCAGGTACGTGGTTGTTCTTGTTCTTTTAAAGTAATTGTCTTTAATCTATTCATGTTCAGTGTAAAGTGTTTTCTCTTGTGTTCCATGTGATGTTGTATAGTTAAAAGTTCAGTTCTTGTGTTTATGTAGTGTTATTCTTGTTTATGTTAGGTCTTTGTTACTCATGTATTCTTGTCTCTATGTTTCTTGTCAGTTCTTTCTTGTGTGTAAATAAATTTATGTTAGTGAAAATGCGCCTGCCTCCTCATCCTAGAACTGTGACAAGGCTAGGCTGTTCCATAGAGATCTGGTTATGTATTGCTTTCAGCTGTGTGCAGTTAGACAAGAAGGTTGTGCTATATAAGCTATGGCCAAGCAGGGAGAGGTGTCGGTCATTGATTAATTACATTACATGTTATTGTTATGTTGTTTAGAGAAGGCTGTCCAGAAGCTGCTAAATGTAAGTTGTGAAAAGTGAGTCGCTGAAGTTTGGAAGTTAATGCGTATGCTCTGTACTTGTGTGATTAACTGTCAGTGTCCGTTTAACTGTTGAGAGTATGTAAAGCTAAGTATATCCGTTGTGCCACTCGCTTTTGTGGTACCCTGCAACCGTCAATATATGTATGTCTCCATCATTCTACAATAATTCTACAACCACACCATACATCGTGACACATTGAGAAAGTCAGGGAGGCTGGGAAGACTTTCTCCATCGAGCCAATAGAGTACTAAAAGTAAGTGTCGGAATATTTGGGGTCGAATCAGAGCAATTCCAACTTTGAGCTAGTTTTTAAAACAATATCCGCTTCTCCCATCCTAAAGCAATCTTTTTAGATCCAATCTGACCATTACAGTCTAAATTCAAACCTTGTTGTCGCAGCTAGCTGACAGGTATCTGAGAATCCCTAAAGGGAACTGCAATTTGGGCATCATCACCCCTTTTTCAATGTTGAAATCCAGGGCAGGCCGACTAACCAAATTGTTACTTTTAGTTAGCAATATGATGTGCTCAATAGGAATACCTGCACCTCTTGGAATTAGCCCATGAATTGAATAGTCTATGAACAGTCAAAGACAAATACGGACATTATTCAATATGGGTGAAAGATGGCTGAATGTGAGGCAAATCATTTCTTACATACAAGTGGACTGGTTTGCAGCCTGGTCAGAATGGAACACTGTTTAACTGAACTGGACTGACTCTCCATATTCCATTGCTATACATAACAGGCTATTGTAGTTTTAGCTGAAGACACACTTAGATACATTTCCTGAAGGAAACGTTTCCTTCTTTCCATATTTAAATCTTAAGTACAGAGGGAGAGTCTTAGTCTATAAAGACAGTCTGCAAAGAAACGTCTTGTTCAGAATTTCTTATTGGGATTGATTGACTGGAGGCCGATGACCATTAAACGCGACTGTCTACGTTTTGATCTGGAATTAATTTGTAAGTTTCACCAGACAGGTACCAGGCTGACCCAATTGGACAGACCCGTCAGTTCCCACAGCACAGATGTGTCTTTATCATAATGTAACATCATGATAATGTAATTTGCTAACCACATCATACAACAATCTGGTCACTGAATCCGCTAGTCAAAGAGTGGTCATGCAAATGTTGTGTGTTACTATGTATTCTGCCTTGTCTGCCATCTGCATTTCCAATTAAACACCTCACACTTAGAGTCAGAGAAGAGAGAAGACCATGAAATGTCCATCACCATAATGACACAATTAGAATTGGTTCATTAGCGAAGGTCGTCGATGGTGAAAATAACCCATCTAAAAATATAATTTAACCCTAATTATTTTTAACCTCTCAAGAACATAAGAGAAACTGTACGAAGTACACTGAGGGGGAAACTGGAGTCTTTTCTCCCAGACGCTGCACATCTATGGACTGATAATTACAAGGCGAACTGTAAGTATCACAAACAACCTTTGATCTTTCGGCTTGTGGATAAGTAGCTGTTTTCCAAAACCTCAACACCCAGTGGGCGTAATGCATAAAATATATCCAAATTAGCAACTTCACAAGAGCAATTAGCATTGCATGCTCAGTCCCTGGGGCCTGGTGTTGTTTTACCATGTAACTATGATCAACTGTAAACAAGTGTCATCTATCTGCTCTGCAGTAATCTTTCTCCTTTTTTCCCTCTCCCTATCTCTTACACTCTCTCTCACCCTCTCTCTGTCTCTCTCTTTCAACCCTGACACCTTCTCCCTGTCTCACTTTTTCACTCTTTGCCCTTGGTTGTTTTTGTTCCTCTCTCTCTCTATGCATCTATCTATCCTATCTACAAACCTCTCCATGTCTGTCGTTTTTGCAGCATAGTTATTTCCTACTGAGCCATTGCTACCCCCAAATGTAGGTAGCAATTTCTGGGTTACCTCCGGGGATGTTTTCAAAGTGCTTTTAACTATTGATTAAAAAAATACTACTGGATTGGATGTAATCGTTGTCTCTTGCAGCTGGCTGCAACTATTATTACTTATCCATTTTAACAGGTAAAATTTCTAAGGTTTGGAAGTATTCTCTAGAACTTCCACTTTTTAAATGTGTTGATCCACGTGATTTAAACAATAACAGACCTATTTCTAGGCTTTCTTGTCTTGTGGAAATATAAAAAAAATTATTAACAAGCAGTAGATTTTCAATGCATATCAGTCTGGCTTCAGACCAGGTCATAGTTCCACCTCCGCTGCTACTCTGGTCCTGGATGATATTATAAGTGGTATAAATAAAAGGAAAAATTGTGCAGAGCTGATTATTGATTTATGTAAGGCTTTTGACACTGTGGACCACCCATTACTTTAAAAGAGGCTGTCATCAATGGGACTAGACCTGGCTGCCTGTAGATGGTTTGAAAATTATTTAACAATGGAGTTAAATCAGTTTTTCTTGATATAGTAAAAGGGGTTCCACAGTGCAGATGATTATGTAGATGATATTGTTGTTTATGCTGTTAACCCTACGGCTGACCAAGCCTTTTCTGAGCTCCAATCTGCCTTTAAATCATACAGAATGTTTTTTGTTGAACTGAAACTGGTACTTAATGCAGACAAACCAAATGCAGATGTCTCTCATCTAATTTTGAGGCACTCATACTGCTTTAATGTACGGTACATTTACTTAACATGTGGGACTATTAAAGATGGATAGTGAAGCTAGAAAGATAAAAATGCAAACGCAACAGTACAATAACTGATCTGATCACCATGTTTAGTTATTATTGTATACAAACTGTATTGGTCTTCCCCCCGTATGTATTTCAGTTTAAGTCCTTTTTGTATATGTGCTATGGTTTCTCTCCTATTCTGTAGGTATTTTTTATTCAGTTTCCCACTTCTCTCACTCATGACCATGTCACATGATTCTTATTATCTCCTTAATTAGTTTCCAGCTGGTCTCACTCCATAATCAGTTAGGTATTTAATCTTGTTCTGATTGTTTGGAGCTGTCGAGTATTGTGGATGTTAACAGTGTCAGTCTGTGTGTTCGTGTTTAGAAGATATAGGCCTTATTTTTACTCTTTAGCCACTCGTGGCAGCATTTGTTTCAAACAAGTGTTTTCCTTAAATTAAACAAAGTTTATTTTCTCACATTTGTCTCCGTTCACTTCAGCACTCTGGAAAGCAGAGCTATTTTGCTACAGCAGCGCTAGCCATGACACAAACAGACATCACATTTTTTAGATAATATTGTATTCAAACAGACATCACATTAAGAGAAGCTCGCCAATAATTTGTTTTAAAGACTTTACCTGTGTTCTAATTCAATAAACAAACACAGATGTGTAGTTCATGCTCCAGAAAAAATGTGTACAGAACGCTGTGTGAAAGTTTGTATTTAAATAACAACTTAGAGTCCCACATATATTTTTTATAGTTTAAAAGAATCCTGACTACTTAAAAGACATTCACAATTTATTTGTATAACTCATTATATTAACTCTGACTTCAGAATCCATCACAGCGCCTAGTTGTAATGGGTAAATGACTCACCCATGATGCAAAAGATTGCGAGTTCAAATCTCTTATCTTCTAGTAGAGATACCTCTTTTTGGACAGAGACTCATTTCCAAATAACATTAATCTTATTTATAGCTACAGTTGTAATCAAAATTATTTTAACCCCCTTGCAAATCAGGTTCACTGTCAAAATGTATAGACTGTCAGCTGTTTGCAATGAACAAATCAAACAAAAGCAATTGAAATAGCTCAACACAATGAATGCTTCAAGTGGTTTCCGCAATTTCAACTGCAAATGCAACTCATTATGACTTCTCCAGTCTAAAAATGATTCAAACCCTTCATGGCAAGCATCATTAGTAATTGGTAGAGCACCCTTCTGCTGTTATGACCTGCTGCAAATGAGATGCATAGACAGACACCAACCTCTGGCAGCGTTCCTGTGGAATCTTAACATATTCCTTTTTGCCTTTCAGCTCAGTAATATGTTTAGGTTTGCATGCATCAACCGTCTTCTTCAAATCCCACCAGAGATTTTCCTTGAGGTTCAAGTCTGGACACTGTGATGGCCACTGTAGCATCTTCCAGGAATTCCTCTGCAACCAATCCTTGGTGGACTTTGAGGTATGTTTGGGATCATTGCCCAGTTGGAAGGTCCAATGACGCCAAGCTTCAGCTTCCTCACAGACAGAATGACGTTTTCTAGGATTTCCTGATACTTCAATGATTCCATCTTGCCTCCCACATGCACTAAGGATACAAAGCAGCCCCGGATCATCACGAGCCACCACCATGCTTGACTTTGGGCAGAGTGTTCTTGTGAGCGCATGCTTTCTTCTTCCTCCAGACATACAGCTGATCCATTGCCAAAAAGCTCCAGTTTTGTTTCATCGCTCAACAGAACTGAATCCCAAAACCTTTGTGGCTTCTTTATATGATTTTGAACATATTAGAGCCAATGTTTTCTTGTGCTTTTGGGTCAGGAGTGGTGTATGCCTTGGAGTTTTGACATGGAAACCTGTGTTTAGTACACATCTTACTGTGTTCACTGACACCTCAGTGCCTGTTGCCCCCGAGTTTTGCTGCAGGTCTTTTGCAGTCATCTCAGAAATCTGGTTGCAGCCGTTGACATCTTTTAAATTTTTCTGCCCCATCCATTTAGTGTAGCTACTGTTCGCTTAACTTAGAACTTTCAAACTATGCTTCCAACAGTGTCTCTGGAAAAATTCAGTGCTTTCACTTTATTTTTGTGTCTTGTTCCCTGTTTGTGAAGGGTGATAACTCTTTTCTTAACTTTTTGGACCATTCTTTTGATTTAGCCATGTTTCTAGCACATAATCAATTGTGACACTTGACAAGTCCCTTGCCAGTTCAGGTATTCCATATGTTCCAGCTTAATCACAACTGGTGCAACTAATGAAGTCCTTGAATAGTTACATTAGGTATGCTTGAGCCAATACCTGTTTTGCATATTTGTGCTGTTGTGAGGAATTCTATTCAGGGGTTGAATACTTTGTAGTCTGGAGAAGTTATAATGAGAAGCCATAAATGATTTGTTCATTGCAAACAGCTGAATGTCTGTACATTTTGACAATAAACCCATTTGCAATGAGGGTTGAATCATTTTAATTGCACATTTTAATTGGTCTTTACTGACAAGATTAGACAAGAGACATCTGTATTATGCTTTTCTCAAATGCACGTCTGAATGCATAGGATGATTTATGTATTCATACATTGGGTGATGCCCCAATTGACAGTGTTCATGCTTAAAAATATTTGGGCATCTGGATTGATTATACGTTTTTTATTGAAATACACATTGATGAGTTGGTTAAAAAAGTAATGTTCAAGGGGGTTTCTTTTATTGGGGCAAGTCTTGTTTGCCACTAAACAATAGAAAACAAATTGTTGAATCTACATTTTTACCTGTCATTGATTATGGAGATATCATCTGGATGTATGCATGCCTCTTCTGTGTTAAAAGCTCTCAATGCTGTATAGCATAGTGCCGTTCGTTTTATTACACGAAACAGGTTCAGTAATTATCACTGCATCCTTTATCAGAGAGTAAACTGTTTGTCTTTAAAATCTGCATTTTGCACTTATTGTTTATAAAGCTGTTGTGCACAAACTACCACCTTATATTAATTAACTTTTAACTAGATTGACAGGCTACCAGACCTGACAGGGATGGCTAGCCAGCAGCATAGAGCCCTGTAATGCACTGCTGGTTTGCTTCTAAAGATAAGCAGGGTCGGGCCTGGTTAATCCCTGGATGGGAGACCAGTGCTGCTGGAAGTGGTGTTGGAGGGCCAATAGGGGGCACTCTTCCCTCTGGTCTAAAGATCATTCCCAATGCCCCAGGTTAGTGATGGGGACATCTGCCCTGCGTAGGGTGCCGTCTTTCGGATGGGACGTTAAACGGGTGTCCTGACTCTCTGTGGTCATTAAAAATCCCATGGCACTTATTGTAAGAGTAGGAGTGTTAACCCCGATGTCATGGCCAAATTCCCAACCAGGCCTCACTTCAATCATGGCCACCTAATAATCCCCCTCCTTCCTAATTGGCATATAGAACTATTCACCTCTCCACCTGATAGGTGATGTGTGGTGAGCGTTCTGGCGCAAAATGGCTGCCGTGCATCACCCAAGTGGGTGCTACACATTGGTGGTGGATGAGGTGGGCTTTCCCCCTCACTGTGTGAAAGCGCTTTGAGTTCCTTGGAAGAAAAGCACTTTATAAGTTGAATGCATTATAATAATAATAATAATAATAATAATAATAATAATAATAATAATAATAATAATAATAATAATAATTATTATTATTATTATTATTGTTATTATTATCACTTAAAGGTTCAATATGTAAAATGGACAACCAGCGGTTAAAATGGGTACTGCAGTCCAAAGTCAAAATACCTGAGTCGTCTCCCTCCGCCCCCTCCTCCCCAGAATCAAAACTAACGTGACAAACAAGATCAGCGCAACCATGACAAGCAAACCGTGTTTACTGCTTCTCTGGTCATGCAGCCATTAGAAACATGCAGAATCTTTTTGGTAGAATCCATCTCTGATGATCTCGTTCATTTGTTTGCTGTTTCCATGGCTGTAGCACGCTGGGTTAGTGTTTTTACAGGTATGCCTAGCAACCCCATCGTGCTGTTAATGGGCAGTTGATTACAACACACAGGCCAAAACATAAATATAAATTCTCTCACAGAACGTACATTTCAAAAAGAAAAAACACTGACATTAGCATTGTCAGAAAATATAGTATTACAGCTTAACATGTTTCCTTAATATCTGATGAGGCATTGGAGTCATTTTTGGATTTATTACAGTACATATATTACATATTGCACCTTTAAATTGGATGAAATGGTGCATTTAGGACATTTTAAACTTTCATCTTTTATTCAGTGTAGCTAGCATACTGGTAATATTGAGTTTCTTTAACTAGCCTTATAGGTATATTGTGTTTAACTTGTGTATAACTTGCAAACTGGTAATACTATGTTTTTTTGCTAGCATACATGTAATGCTCTATTTCTTTAGCTAGAATACTTGTAATATTGTGTTTCTTTAAATAGCATAATATTTATACTATTTTTTTAAATTAGCATACAAGTTATACTGTGTTTCATTAACTAGCATACTAGTTGTACTTTGTTTCTTTAATTAGCTACTGGTTATCTGTGTTTCTTTAATTAGCATACTGCCTATACTGTTTTTCATTAACTAGCATACTAGTTATCTGTGTATCTTTATTTGGATACTGGCTATACTGTGTTTTTATTAACTAGCATTCTGTATTTCCTTCCTTCTGCCTGCTTTGGCTCTAACTGTAGTCTAATAGAATGCAGCTGATCAATTATTCAAGAAAAACTCCACACTCATTTGCAGTTCAATTATTAAGAGGGCTGATGATGAGAACGCTCTGGTAATGAATCCACTGTGGGGCACTCTACAGGAGATTAAAGCCTTAGAGAAAGGCCACATGTGTGTGTGTTCACATAAAAACAAGACAATGCTCCTGTAGTATGTAGAAGCACCTATCACATTGAATGCTCACTGCCAGTCAGTGTATTTCTCACACTGAGTGTTTGGCAGAATTCCATTTTATGTTTATTAGCCAGTCCGGACTGAATTTTAGCTGTGTACACACGCATGGTTCAAGTCAACCTTGGATTTGTTTTTACCATCAGTCATTTACCATTTACACACACAGGTGTCAAGTTCATTCCACAGACGGCTGCCTGCAGGGTTTTGTCCTCCCTTGTACTTGATATTATATAATTTCAACACTAATAATTCCAGTCTAAGACCTATCCTCCAGTCTGTTATGCCAGTCTGTTATAATACCAGTCCCACACTCTAATAATGCCAGTTTGTTATAATACCAGTCCCACACTTTAATAATGCC
>JACXGM010013885.1:0-22613 GCA_016801145.1 Umbra pygmaea | reverse complement strand
TGGAATTCTGGGCGTTGTGGTAACTCAAGTTTAGACTGATACAGAAGCCCCCCAGTGGATGCGAAAGGAACTGAAATATACTATCGGCTTTTCTCTGATATATTGAAAAAGAACAGACGTGTATATGACATAAATCATCTATGGTAACGTTTGTAAATGGTATACTATGAAACTGATTTACTGTGGAACACTCCTTTAAGTCGGAAGGGAAGTTGGGAAGAAATTACCACCCGTGTATTTATAAATGCATAGGAAATTGATATCACTGACTATAGGCTAATTACAATTGTGTATTCCATTAAACTAAAGTGTTGCTTAATCCTGATTGTGTATATCAATTTTATTTATCGTATTCTTTTATTTGCAACCCTGACAGTGTTAAACTGTCATGGGAACAAATAAAAAATGTACAGGTTGTGTAAATTAATCAATGTCAAAATACTTAGTTCCAGGGTGTGAACAGAGGCACAGCTCTGGTCAGATAACTTGAAGGTCGTTTATCATCTTTACAAGTGCAGTCTCAGTACTATGATGGGGTCTAAACCCAGACTGGATCTTTTCGTAAGTGTTTTTAGTCTTTAATCTTTAATTAGTCTTTAATTAGTCTTTAATCGTTTATATTCCTAAAAGTCCCCAGTTGGGTTACAATTGGAGTTACTGATATGACAGTAAATGTAATCAAATGTCGGTCTGAAATTCCTGGGTTAAGAGGATAAACACTGAGATCTACAACATATATGCCATGAGACAATACAAGGTCCAACGTGTGACTATATTAGTGTGTAGGTCCTAAAATGTGTTGGACAAAACCCACTGAATCAATTATTGGTATAAAAGCTTTTTGGAGAGGGTCATTCAAGTTCTCCATATGAATGTTAAAATCACCACAAATTATAATATTATCTGCCGTCACTACTAGGCCAGATAAAAATTCAGGGAATTCATTAAGAAACACTGTGTATGGCCCAGGTGGCCTGTAGATAGTTGCTATAAAAACAGATTGATTAAGCCGCACAGATTTCATGACTAAAACCTCAGAAGACACAAACCCAGTAATTTTTTTGGGTGTAAGTTTAAGATCAGTGTCATAAATGAAGGCCCAGGTTTCACACAGGCCAATCAAATCAAGTTTATGATCTGTAATTAGTTAATTGACTATAATTACCTTTTAGGTAAGGGATCGTACATTTAGTAGTCCCATTTTTAGGTTAGTATCTTTTTCGTAATTCCCAAAAAGAGGGCCAGTTATCTACAAATTCTATCTCCTGTGACGGGCAGAACACCGTCTTCAGCCAGCGATTGAGTGGTGAGAGTCTGCTGTAGATCTCGTCACTACCCCTGACTGGGAGTGGACCAGAGACAATTACTCGATGCCGACACATCTTTCTAGCTAACTTACATGCTGAAGCTATGTTCTGCTTAGTAACCTCTGACTGTTTCATCCTAACATCGTTGGTGCCAACGTGAATAACAATATCTCTGTACTCTCTAGCCTTGCCCGTTTTTGATTTCGCTAGCACCAATCTCAGATTGGTTGAAAGTGTTTGTCGGTGGTTTAGAATTCGACACCAGCCGAGCAGGCCGACGGTGCCCTTTGCCAGCAGCCATGACAAAATTGTCCAGGTGCAAGGACAATGTGGGGGAGTTAGGATAGCTACTACTATCAACACTGCCTGGTGGCTCAAACGTGTTCTTATTGTTATCTACACTGAGATATTTCTTTTCTAGCAACTGCGTCTGAAGCCGAGCCTCTAATTTAGCTATCTTAGCAAGAAGGAGAGAACAGCAACTGCAGTACGACATTCTACTTAGCTTTCGACTGGTCATAGTAGATGAGATTCTCCTCTGTTGTCCAATAGCGTCTCAGGGTAGACACTCGTTTTTGAGGCGGAGGTTTCCGAAGTAGTTTCCCGAGGCAGATACTCTGTGTGTCCAAAAAACAGCATCCCGAGGTGAAATCGTTGATAGAACAATAAACTAGTACTTTGGTTGACTAAAGCTTATGCTTAGGATTTTTACAATCAACATTATCACAGACAATAGTCTCAGTTGACACTTCTATATTGCTTTACATCTTCTCTGTCAATAGTTTATATTCCCACAGATCATTTGCTGTATGTTTTGCCCAGTCTAATTTTCCACTTTGTTCAAGGTTTTCACAATTAGTCATCTCAGGTAAACTTTCAACATTTAACATAATTGAGATTGGTATGTGGTCTGTTGTAGCCAGGTCATACAATATCTCAAGTTTATCTAGGGAATCATGTGCATCTGCTGTACATATTCAGTGTTCCAGCCAAGATGTTGTATTCCATGTCTCACTGATATACACTCACCTAAAGGATTATTAGGAACACCCATTCAATTTCTTCTTAATACAAGGATCTACTCAACCAATCACATGGCAGTTGCTTCAATGCATTTAGAGTGTGGTCCTGGTCAAGACAATCTCCTGAACTCCAAACTGAATGTCAGAATGGGAAAGAAATGTGATTTAAGCAATTTTGAGCATGGCATGGTTGTTGGTGCCAGACAGGCCGGTCTTGAGTATTACACATTTTGCTCAGTTACTGGGATTTTCACGCACAACCATTTCTAGGGTTTACAAAGAATGGTGTGAAGAGGGAAAAACACCCAGTATGCGGCAGTGATGTGGGCAAAAATGCCTTGTTGATGCTAGAGGTCAGAGGAGAATGGGTCGACTGCTTCAAGCTGATAGAAGGGCAACTTTGACTGAAATAACCACTCGTTACAACCGAGGTATGCAGCAAAGCATTTGTAAAGCCACAACACGCACAACCTTGAGGCGGTGGCCTGAAATGTGGCAAAAGGTCGAAATGTTCAAGGGGGCCGAATACTTAAATAAATATGTTGATATTTTGGAAACTACCATCTACTTCAAGCCGCAGAGTAGTATAACACTTTTACTCACAGACAGTAATAACCCTTGACACCTCATACAAAATATAGGCTACTAGTTGGTCAAATACTTAAGAATACAATGTAACTGTAGTACAGTAGTTAGTACAAATAGGCTACTAAAGTATTTTACTAATCTAATCTAATAACCGGGAACGAATACTTAATTAATAATTTTATTAATTATAGCCTGTTAATGACAGCACCTGCATAATACATGGAAGTCTGCCCGTATTCATAACGTTTCGTTTCCAGACAAGATTGCACGTGGCAACAGTAAAAGGAGTGGTGGGGGGTACGTTAATGTTTCACAGTAACCGCAAGCCTCGTGACAATTTTCTTTAGCTAGAAATACTAATTAAAATGTTGGCAACCGTTTTATAAGCGCATTAACCACTTCAGACTGTGCGGTACCAGTGAATAACCGCACAACTCTGCAATGAAAGCCTCGTGGCTTTCTGCACTGCTGAGGTGTGCGGTTATTCCCTGGCAATGCACAGTCTGTTGTGTGTTAATGCTTGTGTGTCATGTTAATTAAACAGTGGCCATGTTTATAACTCCCAGGGCAGAAACCTTTGATCTTGTTTTTAATTAAACCCTTTGATCTCTTAACAAGCACCTGTGATGGGTCACACAATATAGCTAATGAAAATCTCATCAGTTTTACTGTAGTTGTGAAGGTATAGCTGTCTTCACACGGCTCTAGTTTCAAAACTATACATCCCACAGCTTAGAAACTTATATTGTTGGACTCCTAAGAACCAGGCTGACATTGATATAAATTGAAATATAATTTGTCTATGAAACCCTAAAACTGTAGGCGCAGTGACAGGTTAGAAAGAGGGTTAATTTTTTAAGTTGTTAAAGTGGAGATTCAATGAATGTCTATGGAGAATGTGAGTTCCAAACAAATGGGCATAGTGTAAAAACGATTACGTTTATGGCTTAGATTTTGACATCGTTAGTGACAATAGGAATAGATGAACGTTTTGATATAACATTTGTGTATGTGGAGTGAAACATGTAGGAGTGGCGGCAGGTTAGAAATTGTTTGAAGATTTGGCAGGTAAGAGCTGCCTCCTCTCTAACTACACTCTAGCTCGTCCATTCATTCCTATGGGACAATTGTTTCGCTACAAAAACAATAATATCCGAACAACCGTTTTATGAAACCTTCCACAAAACGGTACGAATGTGAACGGGAACGAGCCACACGTGTCGGTACCTGAAACATGCATGTAGTGTAAAAACTCTGGGAGTAGTGTCACTAAGTGCTTGAACCCCTAATAAAATGGCAGGACTTGAATGCAACCAAATAGCCTAGGCTTCTACAAACAAATATTCCAGTTGAATCAACATCTCCAATGATGAATAAATACAGGTTATTGTGAAATTACATATTGTAAATATTTTTTCTTGTCCATTTGTTTTTTCGTAGTTTGTTATGCAATTTTATCTCTGTGTATTGTGCGGGATTGGTCTTGAAGCTCCGCAAATCAAAAAAATGTTTGAATGTTGTTATGTGTTATGACTTCTGGGCATGTGATTTTTTGGGGATAATTTTGTCCACAGCTGGATGTCCTAACACATAGAGTAGAACAAATAATCACATATAAGGATAGTAATGCTGTATATCTGTTGATTAGCTGATCAGATATTGTTAGCGAAGCAGTTTTCAATAAATGCTCCAAGGGTGCTCATTATGTCAGAATCACATACCTTCAAAGGGGGTGTTCAAGTTTTAGGCCCTGTTTACACGAGAACGCTCATGGGTGAAAACGTAAAAATATTTTATCAGCCTTTCCTTTAGACGGTGACTGCGTTTTTGGGGCTTAAAAATGCAAAAAAGTGAAACCACCGTTCAGAGTGGAAATCTTAAAAATGCTCCACAGTTGCGTTTCTGTCTAAAGGGTAAAATCGCAAAAGTCTGTTAGACAGTGAAGGCACCGATCTGCTCACATTGGCTCTTGTCGCATGCGCCAGTACAGGAAAATAACAACACACATGTCAGATTATTTCCATACGTCAGACCTTCATGTTGCCCTAGCATCAGTGATAAACATACAAGAAGCTTTTCAGTACAAAATACAAATTTGTCAGCTTTTTTGTTGCCATGTTGTGTTTTGGTTTTGCGCTACTATTAAGAGAAGTAGAAGGAAGGCTGTAAGCAGGCACACAGATTTGGTGGTGGTGTTGTGTGGCAGTACTTCACACTACCACCTAGCCGCCTGAAGTGCATACTACATCAAATTTGACTTTTGCGTCACCATATGCACGCAGGTTTCCCCCCCAAAACGCTTGTCTAAACGCGGAATAAAAAGTGATAACGAAATGCCACTTCTGTTTTCTCTTCGGGTCATCTCTGTGTAAACATAGCCTAAATAACAATTCTGTTCCCTAATTTTACATTACATGGAGTTGTTTAAAACTATTTTGACTTGTGTTGAGTAATAATATTATCTCAAAGGCATGATACTGGGCCTATAATTTAGATGTTTTAGTTTCAAAGTAGTCAAACCCTAATCCAAATCCAATTGTTTGTGGAAATATTTCATAACTGTGTTTAGGACAGTGGTTCTCAAACCTCTCCTCTGGGACCACCAGCCAGTCAATGTACTTAAACTTTAACTGAGCGAGAAGTGAATCGATCTGATAGTTTAGGGCTACAGATAAACTGTGTAAACCTGTCTGGGGGGATCTCTGTGGAGAGGTTTGAGAACCACTGGTTTAGTGCAGAGCCATTCATCAAACTTTTAAATGGCATGTGCTGAAACAAAACAAAAAAACACACACAATACAAATTGCAACGGTGACACAGACTTGATTTGAGAATTGTTGTTGTTTTGATTTATTAGTTGACCTACACATTACTATATTATGATTCAAACATAAAAGGCATTTTAAAAGGACAGACATTAGTGTATATTTGCTTGTTTCACATGATTTCGATTTATTTATGATTTATGTGTGTCACTGGAGAAGGTGCTACAATCTAATGTAATGTATGACACAAAACTATTTTGAACCTGAATTAAATGCTTCTATTATTATGTCCTTCACCATAGCCCTTCATAATCAAATATTCTAATTGTATAGCACAAATCTATTACATTTTATTGCTAATACATTTTGTTGTGAAGGCAAAAATGTATAATCAATAATCAACATTATTTATAATAGCCCTGTGATATTTAGCTGACTGGTTAGGTAACGAATTAATTGTTTGGCTTTTGCTTAAAGTTAAGACAGCTTGCTGGGTTCATCAGTCACTCTGATGTGCACAGGCTGGTTGATTCTTTCTAGCAGTGAAACCACAGCTCACATTAACCAGTTCCAATGAGTGCTGCACATTTTCAGTTTATGGAATATTCACACATATTCCTCACGCTGTGCACAAAGCTGCACTTAAACTGTGAATAGGGTACAAGTTAATGTTGTAAGCCAATTGATACAGATCCACTAAACTGGATTCAAAATAAATTATACGTAAATAATGGAAAGAGGTGAAAACAAATATACCCATTGCTGTGAATACTGAAAAAATATAATAATAAATATATTTAATGCTTGTACTTCACATACTTGCAATGATACCACTGCTCTCAGTGGTTTGGGTTTCATTGGGTTGATTTGCTCAAACTGAAATGCAGGTCTAAAGCGATTAAATAATGAGTTCACCAAGATGTAGAGAATTATTTATGTGTACATTTCCTCGAACATGAATAATTTCAAAATTTGGCAGACAGATACATACTTAAGTAAAGAGCAGATACACAAAATAAATACTTAAATACAGTAATGAAGTATTAATACATCATTAACTTACACCACTGCAAGGAAATAATAAAGACTGATGTGCAGACCAGCATTCAAATAGGGGTGAACAAAAACCTTTAAATCTGCATCTTTTGGTGTTCAAGTCAGCAAGATCATCTACATCAGGGCTGCTGATTCCAGTTCCTTGAGATCTACCATCCTGTAAGTTCTTACTTCAACCCTAATTTAGCGCATCTGATTCTAATAACTAGCTAAATGAAAGTTAAAATTGGTTGCCCACAGTGAGGATTGGATAGAGCACCTACAGAATGGTAGATCTCCAGGAAAAGGGTTGGAGAGCTTTGACATACATGCTTTTTGGAATGTGATAACTTCAGCAGTGCATTTTCTGTGGCTCCCTCTAGTGGAAAAATACACTAAATACTCTCTGTTTCTTGCTCCATTAAAGTTTTGTATGTTATTGTTTGTCTCCACAGCGGTATCGACATGGCTGCCGTCCTCTACAAGATAGGTTTTAGTGAAGCTCTGGTTCAGTCGAAGTTGGCGGCGGGGACCAGTACGTTTGTCCTGGCGTATGCTGTTCACAAGCTGTTTGCTCCACTCCGTATAAGCATCACCCTGGTGTCAGTACCCCTTCTTGTACGATACCTCAGAAAGACTGGACTCTTCAAGACACCCAATTCACCCTCACCCTGAATGGCAAACACCCACACCTTCTCTATGACTTCTCTCAACTGACACTTTCTAAAAATTACATTTGAAAATATATTCAGTTCATCTCAAGCAATATTGGCAACCTTCATGAAATTTGAATGCAAAAAAATAAACAACACAAACAGTGAGTTAAGTATGACAATTTTATGCTCAAACAAGTGGGAGCCATGCACATTATTTTTTGCACAAGCCTTATTCAAAAACAAGCACTGACATTTTTCCCTTGAATTTGAAAACAGCAATTAGCCTCTTCCTGAATATTCTGAAAAGGTTGAAACCTTTGGTCGGACCTTGTACCACTCCTCCATGCAATGCATTTCAAGATCCTTGATAGTCTTAGATGTAGTCTTAGGTATACCCCTGGAATAGCAAAACAGCCCCATAGAAACCATGAATTTTATCAGCTGCTTCTTTATGTACCCTTCTGTCACCACCCATGTGCATGCCCAAAAGTTACATTTTTGTATCATCTTACAGCAAAATGTGATTCCAATTGTAGTTCTAATAATGCAATTCAGTCCAAAAAGTTTAATCTTAGTCTCATCTGACCATAAAACCGTCAGATGAGACTTGGTTGGTCTGTGCATCTGATAACAATCTCAGCCATAAGGACTTGTAAGTCCTTCAAAGTTGCCATTGGCCTCTTGGAAGCTTCCCTGATCAATGTCCTCCTGGTTCGGTTATCCATTTTGGAGGGATGGCCTGATCTAGGCAAGGTGTTGGTAGTGCCATACACTTTCCACTTCCTAATTATGCTCTGAACAGCAGTCAGAGGGGTAGTTAAAGCCTTTGAAATCTTTGTGTATCCTTTCCACAACTTTGTCACAGAGCTGGGGGGGGTGTGAATGAACAAATTTAAATCTGGGGATAATTAGGCTGCTACAATGGTGTGAGGGACATATTGAATATGTGTCCAGGATGCTGGGGTTATCACCCTTACTCTTACGAATACTGCCATGGGATCTTTTGTGAGCAAAGAAAGTCAGGACACACTTTTTAACATCCCTTCTGAAAAACAGAAGGATCTTTAGATCAGAGGGAAGAGTGCTACCATGCTGGGCCTTCAACACCACTTCCAGCAGCATTGGTCTCCCATACAGTCACCGACCAGGCCTGACCCTGCTTTGCCTTAGAAGCAAACCAGCCGTTGAATATAGGGTGCTATGCTGCTGGCTTTATGCATGTAACCACACATTTAATTCCCAGAAAAATAGGAATCAATACAGTTCCTGGAGACAGAGACCAACTGAAGTGCATCAAATTTCTGGACAGACACCCCTTTTTTGGGTTTTATTTTAAACAGTTATTTAGGCAAGTCAATGAATTTGAACCCTATATCATGCAGTACTACTTCAAGTTGTGTTAGTATGGAAATGTATGGCTCTTATGTTTGAGCAAAAATGATTCAATGTTTGTGTAGTTCGTTTATGCATTCACTTTTGCTTCACAAAGTGTTCTAATACCTCTTCAGTTTGCTGTGTTATTCTTTTGCTGAAATCCCAGTTGGGTGTTTTCTGGAATCAGGAGATAATAAACTTCTAGGAAATCCTCCAAAGTAGTAGCTGTGTGTTTAGCGAGAGAAAAGAAAATCAGGAATTCAAAACTTCCTAAACAGGCTGCATATCCGTTTTGCTTTGCAAACTAAAGTACACTAGTTGGTAATCAAGATGATTGTTTTGGACTTTTTTTCAGTTGCTATTGTGATACCAAGCAATTGTGTTTACCCTGGCTCCTGCTTAATAGTCAGAAATTTATCAGAAATCATGACTTGTACTGATTTGTTGACCTGTGAGTCCAGTACATCATACTTTGAGCCTGTCTGTGAATACATAAATTTAAAGAAGAAACCATTTGTTAGATGTTTATTTTTGAGCTTGAGTTGATATTGAATCTTTACCTTAATATGCATTCCAAAAAAGCCAATGTCAATCTGTCATATATATATATATATATATCTCAATCAATCAATCATATTTAACCAGTTGGCACTGTATAAAGTTTGATCTTCTGGAATTGAAATAATTCTAGAATCTTAACACTTACATTTAAATTAAGTTATGAATGTTTGAAATGTTGTATATAATGATCTTCAGAACTAGGAGTTACTAGTTCAAGTTGGGTAACTCTGTGATTTCAAGATTTTCTTCAGGGAATTATGGAAAAAATAATAAATAAAAAGCTGATAACATCTACTGGCTGTGCCTCCTGTTAGCGGAGAAGCCATGTTCTCATTTGTTCCTATGACTAGATGAATGAATCCACATATAACAGTGCTGAGGGATGTTATTTTTTGTATAAAAATGTAAATCCCTGACTAAACCTTAAGTAAAGGATACTAACAAAACATATGATATTTGACATGTTTTATTCATGATAAGGGGTTTATTTAATAAAAACTCAGATTTCGTGTTTGTAAAAATGTGAACCCCTTATATAATAGGTTGTGGCATTTTGAGGGATTTCTGCCCACTCTTTCTTACTGAACTCCACCAATTGAGTGAGGTTTGAGGGGTATATGGTATGTACTGCCTGCATCAGGTCCTGCCACAGCATCTTGAGTGGATTATGTTCAGGACTCTGGGATATGCAGTGGAAGGTACGTGAGTGTCCTCGAACATCTCACATCTGCTGAGAAGTTGCCGATAAGTTGGACATAAGAAAGATCAGGATTTAAAAAATTACAATAAAAATGTAATTGTGAACACTAAAACAATCTTTGCACAGTAATTGCACTAGGAGTTAATGTACTTTCAAGCAGCACTGTAATGTATATTCAGCTTACAGTATAGGGAAATACCTACACATCTGTCTAGGTTCATAAATAGCTATCATCTTTTTATAATTTTTATTTTTATGTAACTCAGAATATTCATAGACTCTGGTGCATAGTGGTTTGGAATCTAGACTGCTAAGAATATGCAATCATTTTTTTGTCAAATGCATATTATTGTCTAATAAGTTCTGAATGACAAAGATATCTTGGTAGTTTTCCATAGCATATATAAGATACTTTTGTGAAATATTTTGACTTGATTGTATTTAACTATTAAAAGGAACTGCTTACTTTTTTATGTGTATTTTTTATTACAGTACCATACATGTTACCAAAAAAGATTCTGACTAAATAGCTGTAGATGAGATTGTAAATGACTCAAATGAATAATGAGGAATATAAATCATTTTTAACTGTACAGCTGTGATAGTAATCTACATTTGCCAGGGTTGCTCACATAGTCTAATACCACAGTGGACCACACAGCGGAGCTCCTGAACCACAAATCATTAGTTTCCATCTTTTATATGGCATCAATGTGGTACTGCCATTAAGGGCATTGCTGTTTTGTCACAGGGAACTTTTTTTAACCCAGCCTTCAAAAAGCCTCCAGAGCTGCAGCTTGCCTAATAATAAGTTTTCCTCTTGAAAATGATGTAAACATCTTACTGTTATTTAATATGTTTATGTACACTGCATCTGGAAAGTATTCACAGCGTTTCACTTTTTTCACATTTTATTATGTTACACCCTTATTCCGAAATGGATTTAATTATTTTCCTCAAAATTCTACAAACAATAGCCCATAATTACAATGTGAAAGAAGTGTGTATGAAATCTTAGCAAATATATTAAAAATAAAAAATGGAAAAAGCACAAGGAATTCACAGCCTCTGCTCAATACTTGGTTGAAGCACCTTTTTGCAGCAATTACAGCCTCAAGTCTTTTTGAGTATGACACTACAAGCTTCACACACCTATTTCTGGGCAGTTTCTTCCATTCTTTGCGGGACATCTCAAGCTCCATCAGGCTGCATTGGTGCACTGCCATTTTCAGATCTCTCCAGAGATGTTCAATTGGGTTAAAGTCTGGGCTCTGGCTGGGCCACTCAAGACATTCAAAGAGTTTTCTTGTAGCCACTCCTTTGTTATTGTGGTGTGTGGTTAGGGTCGTTGTTCTGTTGGAAGATTAACCTTCACCCCAGTCTGAATTCCAGAGCGCTCTAGAGCAGGTTTTCAGCAACATGTCTCTGTACATTGCTGTATTCATTTTTCCCTTGATCCTGACTAGTCTCCCAGTTCCTGCTGCTGAAAAACATGCCCACCGCATGATGCTGCCACCATCTTCAATCTTCGTTTCATCAGACCAGAGAATTTAGTTTCTCATGGTGTGGGAGTCCTTTAGGTGTCTTTTTGGCAAACTCCAGGTGGGCTCTTGTGCCTTTTACTGAGGAGTGGCTTCTGTCTGGGAACTCTTATCATACAGGCCTGATTGGTGGAGTGCTGCAGAGATGGTTGTTCTTCTGGAAGGTTCTCCTCTTTCAAAAGAGAATCCCTGGAGCTCTGTCAGAGTGACAATCGGGTTCTTGGTCACCACCCTGGTCTAAGGACCTTCTCCCCTGATTGCTCATTTTGGCCGGGCGGCCAGCTCTTGAAAGAGTCCTGGTGGTTCCAAACATTTTCCATTCATGGTTGATTGAGGCCACTGTGCTCATTGGGACCTTCAATGCTGCAGATATTTTTAAGTACCTAGATCTGTGCCTCAATACAATCCAGTTTCAGAGGTCTACAGACAATTCCTT
This sequence comes from Umbra pygmaea, assembly GCA_016801145.1. Classification (NCBI taxonomy): domain Eukaryota; kingdom Metazoa; phylum Chordata; class Actinopteri; order Esociformes; family Umbridae; genus Umbra; species Umbra pygmaea. The sequence goes on along the minus strand of JACXGM010013885.1, from coordinate 10,628 downwards.
GGACTTCATGGCTTGGTTTTGTGCTCTGACATGCACTGTTAAATGTGGGACCTTATATAGACAGGTGTGTGCCTTTCCAAATCATCTGAATTTACCTCAGGTGAACTCCAATCAAGCTGTGGAAACATCTCAATGATGATCAATGGAAACAGGAGGCATCTGAGCTCAATTTTGACTGTCATGGCAAAGGTTGTGAATACTTATGTATGTGCTTTTTTCGTTTTTTATTTTAAATAAATTTGCGATTGTGTGATTTCAAAAACACTTCTTTCACATTGTCATTATGGGGTATTGTTTTTAGAATTTTGAGGGAAATAATTAATTTTAATCCATTTCAGAATAAGGGTGTAGGATAACAAACTGTGGGAAAAAGTGAAGTGCTGTGAATACTTTCCAGATGTACTTAATGTTAATGACCGTATTCAGTAAGGGTTGTACACATTATTGTAATAAGATTCTTTGCACAAACATGTATTATTAAGTTCATGGTTCTTCTCAACCCTAAAATGTGGTTTTAGCTCCTTGTCTACCAGGTCAGGTTTATGGTAGCTTTTTGTTATTGCTGTCTATTTGCTTTTACAGGTAGAGGAAACTAAGAAACAGACTCTTCATCCCAGAAGAACCACACTTGTACAGGCCTCACTCAGACCAATGTAGATCTGGGGTATTCTTTCTTCGTTAAATTATTGATAGTTAATTGGGAATTGTATATTTCCAAAAAATGCTCTGACATGTTAGGAATGTGTCAGTATGTCATAATTGCAGATTCATATAAACTGTTACAGGTGGTACTGGACTGAAGCAGCTTCAACATTCATGCACATACATAAGTTACACTCATACAGGCACACACACTTTCAAGGCTCATTATCTTGGCAGAAGAGGACTCTTAGCTGCTATCGCCTCCTCGTCCCCTGGATGTCCCCCATGGCTAGAAACAAATTGGTGACAGCTAGGCAAGGAGGCAATACTTCTAAACCACACAAGCATTCTGTTCTAGCTAGTCTCTCACTCACTTGGGCTGTTCTCTCCCTCCTACTCTTTTTCCCCCCACTCTTTTTCATTCTTACCATTGTCTTTCTCTTAGAGGAGCAAGCAGGTCAGATCCCCTGGGTACTCTATAATAATCACCTCTGCAGAGTCCCAGATGAGAACAGTTGTGACAACGAGCTAAGGACATAAACACATGGGGCATGTTGTTGGCACAGTGTGAATCATCTCTCAACTGTCTAAATGAGACTCAGACAGCATCCAAAATTGCACACTTTGCAATGCACTATTAAACAAGTCTCACTACCTCCAAGATCTCTGAGCATTATTTGTCTTCCATTCTCACACCCCTCTTTTTGCTCTCTCCTATCTTATTCTTTCTCATTTCTTTACCCGTGCTCCTTCTTTATTGCCCGCCAAACCCACACACACACACTTTTTCTCTTCTCTCCACGAGTTAAGTTTAGCAGCTGTACCTGATAGCAGAGTCACCCGGGCTGTGCTGTCAGGCGTCTGCATTCATCGCGAAGAGGCTTCGACTGCCATCGAGGGCACAGAATACCAGAGTTGAGAGACAGTGACAGTTGGAACTGAGAACAACTGTATCTTATTATTTTAAAAGCAAGAGCTTCTGCCAGTCTCAGAGAAATTTATTTATTTTTCATTCACAGTATTCCCCACCTCATATTTTCCTCTGGGTTTTTAGTCAACAGGTCGACTGTGGCAATTATAGTAGAGGATGGTAGGAAGCAAAGCTGGAGAGAAGAGGTAGGAGACAGTGTTCCTGTCCTGACAGATAGAAACAGATACAATACAAAGGCACGACCTGTCACAGTATTTTTTACATTTGGAGGAGGCGTGTTGGCTATAACTGAGGCAAATCACTTGTACTTACCTGTAATGACTGGTCAACCAGGCAGGTAAAAATTTGGTGACTCAATTCCATTTTCACTCCAATCAATTATGGAAGTAGATTGAAATTCATGTCATGAATTTAAATGAAAGCCCACCTAGACAACAATGTTAGTTCTTCAACTAATTACTTGAATGCAAATTCAAACCTTGAATTTACTCAATTAAAATGGAACTGACCTTAAACTTTTTATGAACTTAACAGTTTAAAGCCAGCTATTGTAAAGCCTTCATCTCAAGCCTTCAGCTTTAAAACCAACCAGGCAACAACTAAGAGCTTGTACTTTACTCCTACTCCATACCCCCACTCCCACTGAATCACCAACCACCTCAGAACTTTCTCAACCACTGTGTAAGCAAACAGACAGACAATTTCTTTCAATTAGCCCAAGCAGGCCGGCCCAATACATTTTAGTTTGTACCTTCAGACGCAAGGGGCTTGTTGCGCGTCCAGGGCCAAATTATGATTAATGGCTGTGATGGAGCTGCTGAGCTGGTCTTCCAGTCCAATTCACTCTTTTCTCCCTTCTGTCTCACCCTTCCTTGGTCCTCTCTCTTCATCTGTTCTTTCCTTGTTTCTCCTTGTTGTGTTACATTTCTTTTCTCTTCCTTGTTCTGCTAACTAATGCTATTGCTGACAATGCAGCACACATAACCACCACTTCAAGTTATTACATTTTCCCCCTGTTTAAGCATTATTTTTGTGTAGTTACTAGGAGGGCTATTCATCATTGTTCACAATAGGCATAAGCATACAATCATTCATCCAACACTGCCTAGGCATCAGGGCCTGACTTTAAAGACATCATCAGGAAGATGCTATAGAAGAGATGGTTCACAGGGACAGAATTACAAAAAATGAGGAAGGATGTAGAGGAAAAGAAGAGTAAGACATGAATGTAATGTCAATGCTCATACAATGGCATGTAAGAAATAGATAATCATCTATTATAATATTCAATGTATTCATATTTTGGTTCTGAACTGTATATCTCATTCACCTTTGCCATTGTTCTTTCCATGCAGACTCCATAGTTATTGCACTGCACATGCGTGTTTCTCTGGTGTAGATATTGACCTGTGTCAGTTGAAATTAGATATATATTTGATATGGTTAGGTCCTCTCTCTCCAAAGAACATAATAATAATAATAATAAAGATTAATAATGCAAATGTTGTTATCTGTTGTACAATATGTGTGCCCAACATTGCACTTAAGTGCACTAGGGCCTATAGGGTTCACAATTTATTGCATTTTATATATGGAATAGTTTGCCAATTGGTATGAACACATAAGAAGAAACATAGACCACGAAGCTGGTTGATTTAGGAGGAAAATGCTGTCTTGCTATAGAAGATTGTATTATTTGCAAGTGTAGGAAGCAGGAAAAAATTGATTTAGCAATACAGAACTCAATCAAAGGGGATTTAAAATGGCCAGCTAGACAACTGTGATTTGACCTCTCTTGCTCATTAAGATGTATTTCTATTGTAGATGCCCCGCACCCCAGGGGGTGATGATGGAATAATGAGGTTGTGACCTAATAATTGATTGTTGTAAATTGTAGTAAAGAAACTTTGTTGAGATGCCGCACAATGGTTAAAATTTTTGTACAGACCATGCCTATAAAAAAAATGCAGTATCGTTGCTGCTATGCCAAAAGGGTTGTTTATCAGTTGTACAACAACTTGTTTGTTTTGGTGCTTTCATAACAATATAGGAGAGAGATGGATACAGACTCCCCACAGACTCTCTCTACAAAACAGCAAAACGTGACACACTGAATTGCACACATCAGTGAGTGCTGGTTATTGAAATATTAGTTTTATGTCTGCATGCTTCAGGGGCATGGAAATGAGAGACCTACATTCCACTCATCAATACAGCACAGTGTAGCACTGCGTAACAGCGATGTATTTCTTTTTTAGATCCCCAATCAGATTTGGTTGCTACTCCCTGCGGGCATTCATACCAGTCAGCCACAGAGGAGTGGGACCTGCCAGGATGGCATCCACTATAATCACTCAGACAAAGAGCAAGAGAGGAAGAAGAGAGCAAAATGGAGACCAAGAGAAAGACTAAATTTTCACACTCATATACATGTCCCATATAATAACTCTTAAAAAATGGCAAAACAAAATGTACTTTTTTTTTAAAAACAATATCCTCTCCTTGGCACCATATTTTGCTATTAAAGAGTAGGACTAAAGGCAGGAGATATTTAGTGTAATATAAAAAATATTTTGTTTTCTGATATTGTGATATGTTATTTTTTTCTAAAGGCCTCCTATAATGATTTATTTACATACATCCTATAGGAATACAATCCATCTCTAAACATTTGTAAGGTTTTCTAGTCAACAAACAATCACATTAACCTCAACATAAAGCTAGGTTCTTCTAGGTTCAGTCTTCATCATTATTGTATAAATAACACAGCTGTGACACTCTTGATTTTGAATAATTTTAGATTTCTTCTAGGGTTGACAATCTGGAATTCCAAAAATACGAGCCAAAGTGCAATACATTCACTGTTTTTTCTAATAGCGTTTCAACACAGGTCAAGAGGCAGGAATTCTACTGCTTCTCACAGTGCCACCATTCTGTCAGCAGGGAGCACATAGGTCTCACAAGGACGAGACCGGTAGAAAGCAGATAGCCACAGGGCACCAGGTTCAACAAAGATAACAAGAGTAGAAAGACGGGGTATGTGTAATGTATGTTATGTTTGTGATAGAATTAGCCTTAGAGCACAGAGTTGTTAGCATTTGTGACTGTTTGTTGAAAAATACATCAAAGGTAATGGTGAAAGCAGAAGAGAAATACATAACATGACCACTATCAATAGGTGGCCAAATAACAGCACAAGGATTATAGGCCAGGTTAGTGTGGTTGTGTTACCTGATGGCTTTGAAAGGGATAGACACCTCATAAAAAATAAAATACCAGGGCCTCGTCATCGCTTAGTGCTCTGCCTCATAGCACATCTGTGTAACATAAGCCAGGGTTCGTATCCTGGTCGCAGAATTCTGGCTATGCCTTGAGGCTCTGCTACGGGTAGCCCAAGGTGGTACAATGCAGCCTGGGGTAGATGGGCAAGTACTAGTCAGACAAAATTACCTCATAACTTGACACTTGAGAGACTTTTTGGGCCCTATCTCGCACCCGGCGCAACGCAGCGCAAAGCCCGAACGCAAGTGTCTTTGCTGGTTTAACACCAACGCAGTTTTCAATTTGTGTCAAACCATAGACTGTAAAAAAATATGGACAGCATAACAGCGACGTCACCCATTAGTTTCTGAAAAGCGGTTTTGAAGCTCATTGTGGGCGGAGACGGTCGTCGGCATCTTGGTAGCGCGTTATTCGACGTCACTCTCGGATAACCAAAAATGGTCAAAGAGGTGGAGCATGGGTGGAGCTGAGGTATCTGGTGGCCATGCCTCCCAAGTGAGACATTACCAAGTTAGTAAAGGTTAAGAAGCTAAGCTAAATGCTAACAGTATGCTACTTAGCATTGCTAGCGGGTGCTAGTCAGCGGTTGCCAATCACCATAACGTTGTGTAATTTTGCGAGAAAATCTTTGTAAGACGATGGAACCCTCGGGTTATATTTATGTTCAGAATAAAATGTTTAATTTATGTTTAATATTCCAATAAATAAACATAACATAACTCAAGTCTGTCAATCATTTCATGAATTTAAAACACCTCAAGAGTAATCAAATTCATTGTAGGGCTGGGCGATATCGAGGTGTCAGTATATTCGAGTTTGGTTTTGAGCAAGATATGAAAAATGCCTTTATCATGTGTTTCTGTGCATATACACTCAAAAACAACTGCCATCTGTCGCGCGCTCTCTTCTGTTGAGCTCCCTTCCCCACAGCGGTCCTTGGTCTGGGTTAAACGCTTGTAAAAGACAAACATCTCCACTAATCAGTCCTCAACAGCCTTGCCCGTCTAAATTAGGTATTTTAAAGAGGCAGTCAATCTCATAATGGTTAACAGTGAAGCATGAAGATAATATAGCCTACTTTAACTTTTCTTTTTTAATAGATCAAATGCTTAATGTAGCTATAACTGTCATGTGCATGCATAATGCATAACTGCATTAAAACGATTGCGGCCAGAGTTAGAGTAGTCAGTAGCCTACTCACACAACTAAACTTTTCCAGCATCTGAAACATGATCACGCATTAGAACAGAAGTGTACTGTCAATGAGAATTCAAATCACCTTTTTCCTGGTCGTTTTTAAAGAAACTCATCACAGCAAAACTAGAGCAAATCTTAAATGTAAAGAAGTAAATGTAGACACAAAGCAAACGGTAGGATAATGTATATGTTCAAATACATTAATCACATAAATCCGATATATGATTGAGCATGCTTTTCCAGAAATACATTTGGATTAAATTAATATAGATCAAGATAGATAAACATTCCAAAACATTGTCTGTGTTTTGATCACTTATTTTACAAAGTGCAACTTTTCACTAGTTAATTAGAAATTCTAATTATTTTTTTACATTTGTTTACACATTTTCCAACCTTTTAAAAACAATATTGAGATTTATATTTTTAGTTGTTAGAAGCAATTAATATAGCATATAGAGATATTCATTTTAGGGCCATATAACCCAGCCCTAATTTCTTTCTTCAGTTAGTAGTGGGGAATGAGACCAAATAATATGTTTGCTGTGCTGAATATCTAGATATTGTTAGTCAAATATGTATTTCTCTACATACATTTTTATTGGTTGTCTGGCAACCTATGTTGCATAAATAACAGTCAATGATTGGAACATCAGTTCTCAGGAGTCACGGTCTGAATCCCAATATGCATACTATATACTACATACTAAAAGTACGTACAACGCAGGTGGTGGTAAAGTACTGTGATGAACAAGTTTGGAGGCGGGTTGGAGACAGGTGGGGGGTGTATCCCTGGGAGGCGAGTGGACTGATTGAAGACACCTGCACCTGTTTGGGGACTGTGGGAGCCGTGAAAAAGGGTTTACGGGATAAAAGGGTTTAACTCCTATTACCGGCGGTTTGTGAAGGGCTTTGCTGATATTGCCCGGCCGTTACATCGGTTAACTGAAAAGGGGAGACGGTTTCGGTGGGGGGATGAGTGTCAGGAGGCATTTGTGCAGTTGAAGCAACATCTTATTACCTCCCCCGTGCTAGCCTATCCCGACCCAGGGAAACTCTTTATATTAGATACTGACGCCAGTGATGTGGGGATTGGAGCCGTGTTGTCACAAGAGGAAGCTGGGGTAGAGCGCGTTATTGCTTACGCAAGCCGAGCCCTTACTAAGGAAGAGTGTGAGTTGTTTGTCAGCCAGTTTATATCCTATGTTAGCAACCAAACTTGAGCAGAACTGCCCACTAAGTAGGGTGAATACAGGTAAAGTGGGACAATGGGTAAAGTGGGACAGTTAAGCTTTATCTTTTATAAATTTACATGTATATGCTTCCATTAATAATAATCAACACTGAGCTCTTTATCAGCAAGTATGTGATAAAACAATATAGGTTTGGTGGCTATGACATCACTTTTGGGGGGTGTGGCTTACCATATTCAACATCCTTGCAGTGAATTGTGATGGTAAGTAAAATGACATAGCATTTTGAGGTGAATAATAAAAAAAACTCATGGATCATTTGTAATTGTTATATATTTTGTTATGGGATGTAATGTTGAATCAAAAAAAATTTAATCACATTTCAAATTAATCATCTACTTTTTTTCATGTGATTTTGACACTGTCCCAGTCTGCCAACAGCGTATTGTTAAACTGGGACAGGGTATTACTGGCAAACTGGGATATTTAAATAATTCTAATGGGGAAATTTAGTTCCCTTTTTATATACCCCCTTAAATTTAATTAGTTGGCTAGATATTTCAACAAAAACTGAATTAGCTGATTATATTGAGCAATGCTAATGCTGATTGCTATGCTAATTGTTAGCTAGTTGGCATAAAAAATAAAAAAGCTAGTTAGCAAAATTAATTTGCCAACTTCAAATTGACAGAATAATGGTAATGATGATAATAATCATGTACTGTACACAGCAAATTCACTGGTGTTAAATCAACACCCTAAGTGTTAAATTAACACTCTCAGTCGTTCCCATTGGACATAGCTATATAAACACTGAGAGTGTTAATTTAATACACATGGTGTTGATTTAACACCAGAGAATTTGCTGTGTCGGTCCTATTTCAGAATCCATATACGTCCCATTGGACCTATATAAACACTGAGAGTGTAAATTTAATACTTAGGGTGTTGATTTTAAACCAGATAATTTGTAGTGTAGGTTCTATTTCAAAATCTAATGACAGAAAAGTGGACATGGAGGAAGGAGATTAGGAAAGCAAAGAAGTGATGTTTATTATTGTTGTTTTTTGTTGTTTATATTGTTATAATGTATTATAACAATATAATGTTATAATGTATTAATTATGCCTACACTCAAATAAAAATTGAATGTGTTTGATTTATTATTATTAGAAATTATTAGAAAGTGTCCCACTTTACCTGTATTCACCCTACTGCTTGCTGGCGAAGTGCTCATTACGTCAACGTTACTGACAAATAGACACTTTACAAACAGGTAACCCCGTCATTGTAACCAAACTATTTCAGAGTTTTTTGCAAAGCTTGTCAGTGAACTAGCATGTTGCTACTCCCCACTAATATAGCAACATCAACTGTCAATGCCACAGTCAAGAACCTTTACCCACAAGCTAGTCTTGTTATAGGACATTGTGTTTGTATACATCTACATTATCATACATCGATTGCCTATGCATTAATGTTGTTTTTTGCTACATAGTGATGCACCTGCCCATGGGTAAGCAGATTTACAATTACCATCACTCTAGAGTCAGATTGGTGATTGCCAATATATTTTAATTATTAGCTAGGTGATTGTCATATCTGAATTTCTCTTTACATTTATGTTTTAAGATTTCTCTTTTTATCAATAAAGACCTGCTGTGAAGTCATGTTATTGCTTTTTATTGAGTAACCTGCAGCAAGTTGCAAACAGGTACAAGCAGCACAAAATATAAATATATAAAATAAAAACTATACACATCAATTGTATACATAAACGATATACATGCAGTACATCATAAGGTGCAAACAAAACAGCAGGAACAGTTTGTTCTGCTGTGCCTCTCAGAGGTGTATAAAGTATTGGGAGACTGATACCTGAGTAGAAGTAGAAATGCTGTACTAAAACCCTACTCCAGTAAAAGTGAAGTCACCTACTGGATTTCAACTTGAATACACATCTGTCGATGGATAATATTAAATGGCAGAGGTGCTTCTTCTAGGCTTCTACAAACAAATATTCCGGTTGAATGATGAATGTAATAAATGCAGGTTATGTAGAGTCCATCAGGTTTGCCCAAAAGCCCTTCTCGAGATTAAACATTAACAAAAGTTTTGCCCTGTAAAAGTATGGACTCTTTGTGGAGAGGTTTGGGAACCACTGGTCGTGAGCAGCCCACATGGAAAGAACCTATATGAGGATATATGCGCATACATGAAACCTATATGCAGTTTATATCTACATATATGTTGCATATATACAGCATATATGTACATATATGATACTATATATGCTGCATATATGCGTATATATGTCACATATAGGCAAAAGTGAGGTGCATATATGTACATATATGATACTATATATGCTGCATATATGCGTATATATGTCACATATAGGCAAAATTGAGGTGCATATATGTGCATATATAGGCCAAATAGGTTTCCTGTATTGCTTCTTTATATCCACATATAAGCCCTATATGTGCATACAAGATATATCTCCTATATAGCTCATGGCAGGATCTGGTCATTTTGTAGCTCATATCTCACTTTGGCAACTGTCATACACTGTAAAAACAGATTTTTAAGAAAGTAAAAAAGCCTTATTTCTAGAAAATTTATTTTAAGTTTAAAAAGAAAAAAAATCTTGTCAAGCATTTTTCACATAAGACAAATAGTCTTTTTTTTAGAAAATATACCTAACTTTTTCTTAATAAGATTTACCAACTAATTTCAAGTTCAATTTAACTAGTAATAAGGTGTGGACATATTTTGCTAAATATCCCAGCAAAGGAACAAACTTATCTTTCTTATTTTAAGATTGAGACCACTTGCACGATTTCTCAATTTAAGAATCTTATGAAGTGAAAACAATTTTTTTTAAAATTATAAACATGACTAACATGAAAGTTTAACATGACCCTTGACTGATTTGAATAAAGGTATTACACAGTTCTGTGTTGCCAACTACCTTCTTAATAAATTAATTAAAAAACTTTCCATAACATTTCTGTAACTTTTTGACAAATTTCCATGACTGTTGCATTTATGAGCCACAGCTGTTTAATTTTTGGTACTGACTAGTACTGCAGACTGGGAAAACTACTCAAAAGCTGCAGATTGGGATAAACACGGATGCAGTTGTCTAACCAGCACAATTTGGCCCTTTACGTCACTCAAATGGGGGGCAGGCACGGTGGCCTAGTGGATAGCACTGTGGCCTCACAGCAAGAAGGTTCTGGGTTCGAACCCCGGTTGTCCCGGGCCTTTCTGTGTGGAGTTTGCATGTTCTCCCCGTGTCTGCGTGGGTTTCCTCCGGGTGCTCCGGTTTCCCCCACCATCATCAAAAAACAGGCAGGTTAGGTTCTCCAGTCAGTGCC
>JACXGM010013884.1:0-22614 GCA_016801145.1 Umbra pygmaea | reverse complement strand
TGTCTCCCCCTCTCGCTCTCTCTCTCTCCGTCCCCGTGTCTCCCCCTCTCGCTCCCCGTCCCCGTGTCTCCCCCTCTCGCTCTCTCGCTCCCCGTCCCCATGTCTCTCTCTCTATTCCAGGTGGATTCCCAGGAGGTGCCTTCAACACAGCCCCTCCTCCTTCATCCTTCCGTAGTGTGGGATTGGCTGGAGGAGTGGCAGGGGCTGTGGCTGGGACTGAGGAGCTTCCAGACTTCCGCTGTCCAAAGTGCCAGTACCAAGCGCCTGACATGGACACACTGCAGATACACGTGATGGACTGCATCCAGTAACGCACGCACACAATCACACAGGCACACAAACACGCATGCGCGCATGTGCGCACACACACTTAAACACACACTTTTATAAACACACATTAACACACATGGTTGGTTCTCCTGGTGGGATTGCCTAGAATGTAAATGTGCCCCGTAAGACACCAGACAATACAGAACCAGCTGGCACCAGACAATACAGAACCAGCTGGCACCAGACAATACAGAACCAGCTGGCACCAGACAATACAGAACCAGCTGGCACCAGACAATTCAGAACCAGCTGGCCTAATCAGCTAAAGGCACACTGGTGTGGAGGATTTGAAGAAAACATTCTGCTTTTCCAGCTGAACCACGTCACCATGGGTCTTTCTCCCATGTTCTCTGCTTTCATTTTTGTGATGCGAGTCATCCCACTATCCTGTTATTTAGAGATATTAATTAATATGTAATATTAAATATTCTAAATGTACATATTATTCCCCCACTCACACACAATACATTGACTGCAAGGTGTTAAGCAGCCTTCAGTAACAAACCTGCACAAACACATCTAGCTGTGTCAGCAGATGGCGAGGAAAACAACACTGTAGATAATCCACATGAGGTCCTTCATGCATCCCTTGTACTCTCGCTGTCCTGACGTTCGACTGAAAGATCGTGTGTGATGACCCCTAAGGCATTGCTTACTTCCAGGCAAAGTTGGTACCTATTGTGACTGGTGTCGCTGGATGAAGTCGTTTGACTGTGTTTCGGGGGGCTTTACATGTGTCAGACAGGGGGTTTCATGTGTTACATACATTAACTTGTTTCTAGATTGCCTGGAAGACAATGTGCTGTGATTGATCAGAAACCCGTACACCCCACTTTATCTGTGAATGTGTGAACGCTCATTACAAAAGCAATTTCCCCAATTGTTTTGGTAAACGCCCGTCGACACCTGTCTTTTTCTGTCATCGGGGAAAGATTAGAAATATAAAAGCACAACTTGTGTGACTGGACACACCAAATCGTTCGACTTGCCAATGTGAAGTAAGCTGCCACCTTAACCCATCTAAAGTCTGCCACGATCAGAATGTCAGCAAATGTTAATCCACCAGGTCTATGTGTGGGAATGGTAGCTGTATGTACAGGTCTTTTAAGGAAAGACGTGTTTAAATTGTTGTATTGGAGATGTAATAAATATCTACATATTGCTGGACGGCTGGTTTTTTACAGGTGAGCATGTTCTTACAACATAGTAGCAGTAGCTATTTGCACCTAGGTGTCCCATAGCCACCCACCCAATACTTAAACTAATCCCACCCCAAACAATTTCTATTGACCTACATTTACTTTGACTATTACATGGTATGACTATTACATGGTATGACTATTTTATGGCAATCACCATATGATTTACAAAAAAGGAATACTCTCATCCCTAACACTAACCCTAAACTTAACCATGACCTTACAATAACACTAACCCTAAACTTAACCATGACCTGACAATAACCCTAAAGTTAGCAATGCATAAAAAACAATCATATAATCAATCATTGCAACCATTGAGGCACGTAGCTATCTGTTATTCATTACGTATTTTATTTGGTTGGGTGTAAATAGTTGATTAGCTGCCCTGTGGCTATTCTCACCCTGGTGCAAATGGGACAGTCTGTAGAAACAATCCACTGAAATCGATATCAGGTTTATGGTCACAAAAATGATCATCGTACTGCATGTACAGTGAAAATCTTGTGCCACATAAATGCTGTAATAATAGAAAGGTGCGAAATCAAACATTATATACATTGTTTGCGTTTGTGCGTGTGTGCTACTAGTCAAATGTTTTAAAACACACTGAATTCTCCAGAAGTTATAGTTTACATTTTTTAAAGTTATGAATGGGTTATCAACGAAAAATGATGTTCTGCAGCAATGGAAGACAATTAAGCCTTGATCTTTGATGCTAACAATTGCTAGAGGTGTCCCAACCTTAGTTGATTATTTAAACACGTGGTCTGTAATGTTGGAATAGACTTACTATTGTACTAGAATATAGTACCGCAGGAATTACTATATAACGATCATAATGTTGAGGCACTTGTAAACAGGAGGAAACTCAACAGTCATGAGTCAATGAGTGATAGACGGCTAACGGGAGAACAGATTCAAGAACAGCTTAAAATTGATGGAAATGTGTTAATCTATTGAAGTGTGGAGTTAAAAAAGGTCTGAATCGTTTGACAATTTGAGGGGTTGGCCATTCAGGAGGATCCTCCCCAACAAGAGTAATTTAATTAATTAATTACTTTTACATTTGAGTCATTTAACAGATGCTCTTATCCAGACTTACAGTAGGTACAGGGAAATCCCCCTGGAGCAATTTAGGGTATAGTGCCTTGCTCGAGGACTTGACATTTGGCAAATCCGGGAATTGTACCTGCAACCTTCTGCCTACAACTATGACTCCTGAAACCAGAGCTGGGCAATAATATTTGCTTGAGGGCCACATTGAGTTTACGCAACCAATAGAAGGGATGCATTTACAACCAATAGAAGGGCTGCATTTACAACCAATAGAAGGGCTGCATACTATAGTTGTGTGAAAAAAAGGATATAAGAAATGTAATCTCTCCCTCCAGTGCTAACACACACAGTATTTAACATTAAGCACTAAAACATAATCTATTCTAAAACTAATAGTAAGTGTATTTGATGGGTAGGAAAGCATTAAACAATTTGGCCAGCCAGTCTGTGTCTTGTAGCTGTTGTGCCCTGAAAAATTTACATAAATATGACTGGAGCCAAGCAAAGTAATTGGAAGGAAAGGAGTATTTTATTATAATGCACATTATATAAACCTGATTTACTGTAAAGAACACAGTGTTTATCAATTGAGATGTATATTTGAGAAAATTGTCCACTGTCTTTATTAAGAATGGGATTTTACTTTATAAAGCTTTCCAGGGAGAACACAGAAGGGATTTTGTCTTGAGAGCTAGACAAGATCTAAATAATCTCACCTGATAGCTAGCTAAATATCACTTTGAGATAGCTAATGGGAATAATAGTTAGTATGACACACTTCATCGCCCACTTCCCTCCATCCTCCCCTGACCTCAACCCTATTGAGAACCTTTGGAGCATCCTCAAGCAAAAGATCTATGAGGGTGGGAGGCAGTTTGCATCAAAACAGCATCTCTGGGAGGCTATTCAGACTCTGCAAAGAAATTCTCCATAAACTCACAAGTTCAATGGATGCAAGAATTGTGAAGATGATATCAAAGAAGGGGTCCTATGTTAACATACAACTTGCCCTGTAAAGATGTGTTTAATTACCCTGGAAATCCAGAGTTCTCGCGAGAGCACAATTTGATTTTGCTCAGCAAGTTACTCTGGCACCGAGTAATTCTGCTCATTAACTATGCCCTTGTAGCCGAGCTGGACCAATCACATCGGTGTATCTGATATAGGCGGGCCAGAGGCGTGTTAAACAGATGACGACAGCACTGCGAGTGCGACCTCGAAGTCAATAGTAAACGTTGTAAGATTGCTATGGATCGCTATGGCTTTCGCCGCTACAATGAACGAGTTAGACTTGGCTTTTTGTGTAAAAGAGACACAGAAGACGGCGCTTGAATTGTCCTTTTTAAGAAGGACGTTTTAGCTGTTTTGCTGACCTGATACGGCAAGAGTTTAATCTAACAGTTAGCTCCACCATAGGGGCTTTGCGAAAAACCACTGGTGATAGGTCTTAGTGTTATCCAATTGCGTACAGTGAGATTTTCAAATGCATGCTTGGTGCCGCCCCTCGAGTTGAGTCATTTACATTACTCGATGCCATACCCTTACATCCCCCGGATTTGGGTCTGGATTTTTCCAGGCTAGTGTTTAATTGAAATTGCTTTTGATCTCAGTAAATATTAAACCTCCTAATGCTGCATATTCAACAAATGACCATTTTCAGTTCTTTACAACATATAAAATGTTTTGAAACTCTGTTGTGCATAATCATTTTAAAGTTATTTTTATTTTTGAAAAGAATACTGTTTTTATTGGGTGGTTTGTTCAATGAAATTCATCTTATACCCTAACGTTTGGTGACTTGAAAATTATACTGACTGTTATTTGCATCAAATATTTAGGAAAATCATTGTAAAATATAATTTGAATAGTAATTTGCAACGTGGTGTAGTTTCAGAGTAGTTTTTTTAAATAAATGTAATTAATATATTTTTGTCATTTAACTTTAGGTGAATTGCTGCTGCAAGATGAACATTTCCCGTTAACTATCTCACGTTATATCCCGAAAGTGATATTTAGCGATATATATCAGGTGAGATGATTTAGGTCTCGTCTAGCTCTCAAGACGAGTTATCGATCTTATCCAACTTTTATTTGTAATATTAGCATTTATTGAATATATTTTGATGAGTTACAAATACAATTAGGAAGCAATTAAATCCAGGAGAATTCCTTTCCACCCACAAAGCAGACCACAGAGATAGGTTAATGCGGAAGTAGGCCGCTAGATCTTTGCAGTAGAATGGTACATAATCTGTGAGAAATCTGTGGAGCAGGGCTTATTAGAAAGGCAAAAATAGTGCTATGGGATCTTTAGTGACCGACAGAGAGTCAGGACACCCGTTTAACATCCCACCTGAAAGACAGCACCCTACGCAGGGCAGATGCCCCTATCACTGCCCTGGGGGATTGGGAATGATCTTGAGACCAGAGGAAAGAGTGCCCCCTACTGGCCCTCAAACACCACTTATAGCAGCATCGGTCCACCATCCAGGGACTAACCAGGCCTGACCCCGGTTTATCTTTAGAAGCAAACCAGCAGTGGAATCAGGGGTGCCACCAGGACTTTTGGGCCCCATGGATATTATATCAGACAACCCAAGGAGACGAGGAAGTGAGGGGTGTATAATCGGTGAAAATCATACAGTGGAATTCACTATTTGATGCAAGACTGATAACTTGAGAATTGTGCTAATGGTAACCATTTACAATGTAATTTTAATGGTACAAACCTTGACTGGAAAATTCTTGTCACAGGTCAACAAAATGGTTTAATTAAATACACTTTTTATTTATTCATTTTTCTTCCAAATTCAAACTTCACCCATCAAGCTATTACAGAGCACCAAAATGGAATGCACATTGGTGAGTGACACCTGTCCACCTTTCTACTGATCCTCGTAGGTCCCGCACGGTTCTGACTAACAAAATCCTGAAAAAATGAGACCAGATTTGTCAAAACATGCCTGAAATTAACACATTTGAATCAAATAAATGACACACTGAAGGAAACAATAAATAAATAACACTGAAGGAAACAATAAATAAATGAATTAAACAAGGAAAATTACTTACACTCATTGATTTACTCTATGGATTTGTAATAACCTCAATAGTGCTCAATGATTTCTGCCATCAAAATAAATTATTCATTTATGCTCTCCAAGTATGTGGATATTATAGGCATTACTGACTTAAGAAAAGGCAAAGCATGTTCACTGGTCTAGTGCATCAGGCATTACATAGACAAAGACAAAACACACTTTACAAACGCATAAACTACAGAAATGAGGGTAACACTTTACAATAACCGTACATGAATAATCATGTATTATTGCTTGCATAATAAGCTGTGTGCTGGATGTTTTTTCCTAATTTCATGATCCGTCACAATTGATCTTATCCTACGCACCTGCCCAATCAGTTAGAGGTGTGCCAAATGATTTTTTCTAGATATTAAATATATTGCAATTAAGAGTAATATTATGATTGTTCCAAGTAGACAGGAAATTAGTATTTCCGGATTTCTTTATCTGGTAATGCCCTTAAAGAGTGTGATGAGATTAAATATCTTGGCCATCATATTGTTAATGATTGATCAGATAAGGACATCAACAGACTGTGTTGCAAGATGTATGCTCAGGGTAATGTGCTTGCATGTAATTTTGGCATGTGTTCTGCTAATGTTAGGGTAGCTTTATTCAAAGCATTCTGTACACCACTGCCCCCTTGTGGCAGTCTTACAGGAAAATAAACATGCAGAGACTGAATGTAGTGTACAATGATGGCATGAGACTGCTTCTAAAACAACCAAGATGGAGTAGCGCTATTCATATATGTGTTATTGTTGGTGTGCATACCTGTTCTGCCTTAATATGAAACCTTATTTATCGATACATGTAGTGTATTATTACAAGCTTTAGCCCACATTGAGTTTAGCTCTTTCAGGTATGCATCTAGACTGTGGAGAAATTGGCGCTTCTGTTTGTATTTTATTAGGGGTGGAACGGTACATGTATTCGTATTGAACTGAAACGGTATGGGCGTCACAGTTCGGTGCATGAATTTGAATAGAAAATACACGGAACACACTAGATGGTACAGCACGTAGGGGTCTCGGTACACGGAAGTCACGGTTCGGTTCATAGCTCGGTTCAGATATCACGATTCGGTTAATTTTTTTCTATTTAAATTTTTCCCAAACTTGCGATCTTAGAGGTCGGCGGGTCCTCTAACTTGTGGGTCCCCATCAATACCAGTCCATAGTGCTGACTCACTCACTGGACCGTCGATCTGACAAAAAACTACATACATAGGGGGAGCTCGGCTACTTAGCCTTAGAGCTAAGGCGGGGCTACAGATTAAGTATCCATAAACAACTTGCGTATCTATTAGTAGTTCTGCATTACATTAATTAATTTGCATGTGAGTTTAATTTATTTTTATACCGTGTATTCTCTGTTTAAATTCATGCACCGAACTATGACGCCCGTACCGTTTCGGTTCAATACGAATACACCCCTAACAGCTTGAGACATGCACAATAAACAAATAGAGATTGCTAATGTGTCGTCATCATGACATATTACCGCAAAGCATTTAGGGAATCCGCAGCACAAACTTAAGGCTCCCATGCCAGAGGCTCTGGCCCAAGCTTATTGTCTTTTTATTCAACAGGCTCATGCACCAGTAGCTCCAACAGTGTTTTACTAGAAATTAAATTTAGTAAACCAGTAAACGAGTCAATGTTTTCACAATTTACCATTTAATTTATGCATGATGTAGGGCTGAACGATGTTGTTTTAGCATCGACATCGCGATGTGCGCATGTGCGATAGACACATCGTCGGAACATGCAATGTGAAGAAGGGTAACACTGTGTGTTAGTTTAGAGCAGGTAAGAGTTACCCTTTGTTTTACATTCTTTTTTTTGGTCCTGTTCAGCCTCTCCTCCCAAAAATATTATTTTTACCATGGCAATTAAAGCCTTTTTGGTCACATGTTAGCAATCTGTATTCCGTTATGCATTTTTGTTTAGCTTTTCGCTCCATTGTACCGAACCGTGATGTCTGAACAGAGGTATGAACCGAACCGTGACTTCTGTGTACCGTTCCACCCCTATGTTTTATAGGTGAATGTTGTTGACCTTTTTATAAATTTACATTAAATGTACTAAATATATTTGTATAGCTATATGTTTGTAAATATTGTAATCGTTGTTTTGTTGCAGTTTTTTACTATGGACCTTCCATTTGTGTCCTGAATAAAGTTTATATATGCCAACTGACATGTGATTCAACACAAGGCTGCTCTCCTCCTTCAGCTGGGTTTAGGGCTGGTTCAGGGGTATGGGGGTGGACAGACAGATCTGCATCTGTTGGGTCTAGCACCATGCAGGGGCAGCTGGTTTAGTAACAATAGCTTTTCTAAACGTTCGCCTGCATTGACTAAATGTCAGCTAAGACCCAGCTAGCATAGAGCTGGCGGGACACAGGCGGACCAGCAGAGGCAGAGCTGGTGGTCCGCCAGGCGGTTTGCTCATCGTTTAACCAGCGGTCCACTGGCGGCCAAGAGGTCCACCGGCAGGTGAACAGCGTTTTAGACCTTGAAAAACAGTCTAAAGTAAAAAAAGAAGCTTTTTTCTTTAATATATATTTTAGAACTGAATTCAATTTTGAATTATAAAATAAACTTAACTGTGTTTGTATTGCATTTGAATGTTGTTGTAACCAAATTTGTAAATAGTTTAAAATATTTTTCATTAGATAGATATCTAGAACATAAGCCTAGCCTATAATATAGCCCATATACGCAGCCCTAAAAACAACAGTATGAGTGCGTAGGATTCCCAGAGGACCTCTGTCTAAAACTCTGCTCACCCGCCGGAAGACCGCTCATTCGCCAACACTCCCACTGGCGGACCGCCCGTTAAACGATGAGCAAAAAGTTAGCGGACCATCAGCTGTAACTGCCGGTGGTCCGCCAGCTCCATGTTTGCTGGGGAGGAACGACATGTAAACACTAAGAATATTATGTGTAGATATTAGCTAAGTAACTAATATAAGGCGAGCAAAATAAGCCTATTTCACTATGGACTAAGCTAACAGATTACGTTCTATACTCACCTAACGTTTTGAAAAAGGTGGGTAACATATTGTTAGCCTATTCCCCCTCCTCTTTCTTTTCGTTGTAGGAAACCAGATCATTCATTAATAAGCTTAGACATCATTGATGCTCCTCCACCTGCACTACTCAAACTCAATTCACTGCTAACAAGTTGCGTTCTCGCCAGGTTTGAGGACAGGACTGAACCATTTCATGTGCAGGTGGGCGGTGCGCAATGCGCAGTACAGCTCTCTGAATGTTTACTTTTTGCCAAATACAAAAAAGAAAATAGGCTAGGTGGATTAGGTTGATAATATACCTTTAATATACCTGCTTTTTACCTTTATGTTCTAATAATTTTGTATTGCCCCTACCAGTCACGGGCTCTTAGAATGGTCCTAACTCCCCCTCCCATACGGCTCGTCTGAGTGGAGTACAGGGACTATACTGCTGGCATAAGGTTACAATTGGTTACAATCAAAACGCTTTAGAATAATGAAAAGATATTAAACTAGGTTGAAATGTGGGCTTTTAATTTGAAGGTTCTCATCACCATACGACAATAACGTCATCGTTAGTGCTGCAGCACTGCTCTAGCTGGCTTCTAGTTCTTTTCTCCATTCATAGCCAGCGATACCTACACTCAATGCGCTCTTTAGACGTTACACTTTTCTGTCTTCTGCATATCTTAACAAACCAGTCGAGCTAAAGTCTGACCCGACCATGTCGGTTACCTCTCCACCTACCCCACCAACCGACGCTTCGGCGGGGACAGAACCATTCTTTCCACCGGGATACAAGCCCTTTCACCCCGAAGAGCACGGCCTGGACGCCGGATTCCGCCTGACGAGTTTCTCAGATATGAAGGGATGAGGGTGTAAGGTCCCGCAGGAGACTCTGCTCAAACTCCTTGCGGGACTGGAAGGCGGGGATCAAGGCTCCGAATTTGGACAACAACCTCCCAACACACCCGCTGGTCCCCGACTAGGTAGCTACAGTATATTATTATTTTTACTATACAACTGTAATTACCTGCTAATATAATAGGCGCGATTCTTTAGACCGCCTCATTACAGACCAGTTGTTAGTTAACTAACTAGAAAATTCAGATTCGTTTTATAACTGTCTTGTAAGCTACTGTACTTTGCTACTTTTCTTAACAATCCAGTGTTTTTTAAAGTTAGTAGGTTAATACGTGGTACTGAAGTAGCAGCTAATTTTAGAAGCCAAACAGCTACTATCACAACGTTTGAATGGCTATTGAGTGACGTCTGGACAACTTCGCGTGAAAATTGAGTAGTTACAGGGGTGGGACCGGAAATTTAACAAGAAAAGGGAAGAAACGTCACTACTTTTCCGCTAATGTTTCGTAAAAAGCTGAACGCCAATCCAGCCGAAGTGCATTAACTCAGTATGTTTGTAAATGCTTTGAAAATGTAGCTATATGCACTATTATTTGTCATAGTTTGTATTAAACAATAAACGAGAAAAAATAAAATAATTATTGCTGAATTTCCCCCCCCCTCCTACCCAAACTCATGATTGGTTGTAAAAGTTGTTCTCTGAGCCAATCTGTGAAGAGAGCATGTTCACTCCCTATTAAGCCCCATTGTACCAACATTTTTTGCAGTTCCACCAGAGTTCCACTAGGGGTGATCACGGTTGAGTGCAAAATGAATGGGAGTCTATGGAGCTAGACGGCTAAATTTGCAGCTAGGGTCAGTCTATCAACTCTCCGTTGGCTTGCGAGCTGGAAAACCCAAATTCTGGTCAGGCCAATCACATTGTGTATAGAGTCAGTGGGCGGGCTTAACGTAATTACAGGAAAACAGAGAAGATGGCTGCTGCTGCTGGCGGCGAATAGCTGTCTTTCAAATCGGCTTTGGCCGCGACTCTGGTAGACTTGGAGTTAAGTTTCTTTGAGAAAAGAACAGCACTGAAGTCATTCGTACAAAAGGAAGATGTGTTCGGAGTTTTGTCGACCGGATACTTTGTTGCTTTGGTTGGTTGTGGAATTTGAAAGACAGACGTTTATCCCGCCCCTCGGATTGAGTCCTGCCAATGGTGAGTTCCCAGACCCAACATCTTGACATGGATTTGGCTTGTCTGGCTTCCGTAGACCTCCATTCATTCTGCACTCGCCCGTGAGCACCCTCATATGGATTCAGAGTGGAAGTGCAACTAGTTCAGAAGCCGGAAGTTTTCAGAGAGTGGATGTTCTCCCCTTATTAGACATTCTTTGGTTGTTCGTCTGAAGCACCGTTTTTGAAATCACATGGCTCTAAACGCACAGCAGGTGTCGCTACTAAAAAACAGGTTTGCGGGAAGTATCTTGCATTCTGATTGTCACTCAGTTGGTCATTATCTTTGTCTAGTAATAAATCATAACACTTTGATTATTGTCAATATGTATGGGTACAACCATAGAAATGGAATGATTAGAAATGCCATTCCAATTCAGCTCAATGGCCTTTCTATCCATTCTATTTTTATGGGTACAAAACAAAGCAAGAAAATGATGCCCTTATATAGAAAATCCCAGATTATTTTAATTGGTGTGGATTTTAATGTCACTTTAGATGACACCATTGACAGATGGCCTCATCGGCAGTCTACCTCTTCTAATCTAAAGTTAAATTTATTAATGCAAAGGTTTGATCTAGTGGATATATGGCAGGAGAATTTCCCTCTTGTGAAGTCATATACCTTGAGCAATAAAACAGGTTCCAGCCAAACATGCATGGTTAATATCAAAACTTGAGTAGTTTTGCCTCTGTGAACATCCTATTATGGATCATACAGCGATTCAATTACAAGTGTCTCTATTTAATTATAACAACACTTCCTCTCACTCTTATTGGAAGTTTAACAGTTCTGTTTTAATACACCAAACAGTTCAAATCCATATCAAAAGTGTTATATCACACTTCTGGTTTAAAGCTTAGAATGAAAAGCTCTTAATAAAAAACTGGGATCTCCTATAATGTGAATTGGCAAAATATTTTAGGAAATATGTTAGTGAGTTTGCAAAGTCACTATTGCAAAAGTGCAATTTTGGATAATTGGTTCCAAAATGATCTCTCTGTTGAGTCAACTTTTCAAAAAGGAAGGTATATTATTCAATTATACAGAGTTCCTTGCCCACTATAAGATCCCAATAACTCCTAATTAATTTAAATAACTCCTAATTAATTTGCAATTGTATTTGATACAATTCCTTCTGGAGTTATTGCTCTATTTAAAACCATTTGATTCATGTTGAATGCATTATTATTGATCCAGCTGGCTCACCCGTAGGTAACATTTGTTTGTTTTTCGTCCTGTACTAATAAAACAACAGGAAAATACGAGCTTCATTTCAATGTCATGTAGTCTCAGTTCCTTATGTCATCTCTTACTGTTATGGTATTGTACAGAATATTCATTGGAAAGTTGTTTGGTCTCTCTCAAAAAATGCTTTTATCTAATAGGGTCAAGGAAGTTTATTTTTTATTCATAAAGATTTCAACAGAAGAAAGAACAATAAGGATACTGTTTCCTGCTAGATATTCACTCACCTAAAGGATTATTAGGAACACCATACTAATACTGTGTTTGACCCCCTTTCGCCTTCAGATCTGCCTTAATTCTATGTGGCATTGATTCAACAAGGTGCTGAAAGCAT
Organism: Umbra pygmaea; assembly: GCA_016801145.1. Classification (NCBI taxonomy): domain Eukaryota; kingdom Metazoa; phylum Chordata; class Actinopteri; order Esociformes; family Umbridae; genus Umbra; species Umbra pygmaea. Next base: position 10,260 of record JACXGM010013884.1, on the reverse strand, counting down.
TCTTTAGAAATGTTGGCCCATATTGACAGGATAGCATCTTGCAGTTGATGGAGATTTGTGGGATGCACATCCAGGGCACGAAGCTCCTGTTCCACCACATCCCAAAGATGCTCTATTGGTTTGAGATCTGGTGACTGTGGGGGCCATTTTAGTACAGTGAACTCATTGTCATGTTCAAGAAACCAATTTGAAATTATTCGAGCTTTGTGACATGGTGCATTATCCTGCTGGAAGTAGCCATCAGAGGATGGGTACATGGTGGCCATAAAAGGGTGGACATGTTCAGAAACAATGCTCAGGTAGGCCGTGGCATTTAAACAATGCTCAATTGGCACTAAGGGTCCTAAAGTGTGCCAAGAAAACATCCCCCACACCATTACACCACCAACACCAGCCTGCACAGTGGTAACAAGGCATGATGGATCCATGTTCTCATTCTGTTTACGCCAAATTCTGACTCTACCATCTGAATTTCTCAACAGAAATCGAGACTCATCAGACCAGGCAACATTTTTCCAGTCTTCAACTGTCCAATTTTGTTGTGCTCTTGCAAATTGTAGCCTCTTTTTCCTATTTGTAGTGGAGATTAGTGGTACCCTTTGGGGTCTTCTGCTGTTGTAGCCCATCCGCATCAAGGTTGTGCGTGTTGTGGCTTCACAAATGCTTTGCTGCAGACCTCGGTTGTAACACGTGGTTATTTCAGTCCAAGTTGCCCTTCTATCAGCTTGAAGCAGTCGGCCCATTCTCCTCTGACCTCTAGCATCAACAAGGCATTTTCGCCCACAGGACTGCCGCATACTGGATGTTTTTCCCTTTTCACACCATTCTTTGTAAACCCTAGAAATGGTTGTGCGTGAAAATCCCAGTAACTGAGCAGATTGTGAAATACTCAGACCTTCCCGTCTGGCACCAACAACCATACCACTCTCAAAATTGCTTAAATCACCTTTCTTTCCCATTCTGACATTCAGTTTGGAGTTCAGGAGATTGTATTGACCAGGACCACACCCCTAAATGCATTGAAGCAACTGCCATGTGATTGGTTGAGTAGATAATTGCATTAATGAGAAATTGAACGGGAGTAGCGAATAAACATTCCCATTCAATTCTGTCTAATTCCTTCTCAGCATCAAGCGATACCACAAGTTCCGGAGATGTTGTAAACTGTTTAGAATAAATAATGTTAAACGGGGTCTGAATGTTAGCAGATGAGTGTCTGCCCTTAATGAAGCCTGTCTGTTCCTTTGAGATGAATGATGGGAGGGTGGCCTCTAGGCGCCTCGCTAACACTTACGTGAGCACCTTCACATCCACATTAAGAAGACTGAGGGGGCTGTAAGAGGAGCAGGCAGTGGGATCCTTCCCTTTAAGTAGAAGAGCTATGGACACTTGTGTTAGGGTTGTAGGAACCATGGTCCAATGACTCATTATACATTGATAAGAATAAGGGAGCCAAACGCAGTATGTCTCAATACTTGCATACTTACTTACTATATACTTAAAATTCCATACAGTAGTTTACCTTCATCCCTGCAGTATGTAATTGTGGTATACAGTATGTACTTTGGAAATTCTGTTGTACCCAAGGTCTGGCCATGTCAGACTAGAAGACAGCTGGCTACAGTAGCAGTATTGGGAACACAGTTCCCTAACTAACGTTTATTCGAAACGAGGAAAGAAACTAATTAACTGATGTTTTTCTTGTCATTCAACAGTATGGACATAACTTACATTAGTTTATCATCAACAGTGCCTTTTACCTTGTGCACTTAGGTAGGATAACGTTATTCATATCCTGACAGATTATTGTCTTTTAAAAGAATAAGCCTTTGATTAGAGATCAACAAAGTGAAATGGACAGACTTTAGTTCACCTACAGCAGGTTCACAGTGTTGTAAAGAAGCCAAGTTATGACGACCAGTGTTTGGTAGTTGTAAATTAACTTTTAGAGTAATTATGCTAAGGAAAGGGCTGACGGTGGTGTAATATCTTATTCATCAATCAGCTATTGCAGGCAAAAGTTAGTTATATATTGTGTGTGTGTGTGTGTGTGTGTGTTTGCGCGTGCGCAGGAATAGGGATGGACTCCTGTGTGATCCCACTAAGACACGGAGGCTTGTCATTGGTCCAAACAACAGACTTCTTCTACCCCCTGGTGGAGGATCCCTACATGATGGTAAGTTGTGACCTCTGACACATGTCACCTCATCTGTTAGGGCAGGATTTATGCTGCATGCTGTCACTTATCTCCCCGTCTCTTCAGGGAAGGATAGCATGTGCTAATGTGCTGAGTGACCTCTATGCTATGGGGATCACAGAATGTGACAACATGTTGATGCTTCTAAGTGTCAGCCAGAAGATGTCAGAGAAGGTAGGTGACCTGTCTTTGTATAGATGTTTTAGGAGGTGTATAGGCACTTTTTGGTTATGAACCCAAAAATATAGATTACTTTTTCAAACCAGTATTGATGTGATGAGTAGCTAGTTGGCCATGATAAATAGTTCTGTGTGTCTGTAGGATCGCGAGCGCGTGATGCCGTTGATGATACGTGGATTCCGTGATGCTGCAGAGGAGGGGGGGACATCAGTGACGGGCGGCCAGACTGTGGTCAATCCTTGGATTATTGTTGGGGGTGTGGCCTCTGTCGTTTGTCAACCCAATGAGTTCATCATGTAAGTATGTGTTACCTTAAACATCACCGTGTGATTCTGTGCTGGTGCAGCTCAATCTTGGGTCAACAATTGCATGCTCATTATTGAAGCTCTAGCGTATTGCACTGTATATTATTTTCTGACAATCGATCACACGGATATCTTCATTTAACGGTTCCATACTTTCCAAGAATTTTCACAGATGCATGACATCATTCCCCAATACTCTAACTTCATCAATTTATTCTGCCAACAATGCCTTACATGACAATTAACGTATTGTTAAATCCTCTGATGACGCTGGTTTTGGAGCATAACTTTTATTTAAAGTACCTTACCTGTATGTGACCCACCACCCACAAAACAGAGCTATGCTCCCTTTCAGACATGAATGACAAGCATCTAAATACAGTTTTTACAGTTTTTAGTTTTTTTGTTCATCTTTCCATTAGTATCACAACATATAGCTGGGAATTTCTTTTTGGAATATAAAACTCAGTACTCACCGTCCTGTCGACGGTTTGTCATTTTTTTTCCTTTCCCAATTCCCTTTAATCCTGCCTTGTTTGCAGCTTCGCAACTTCCTTGGACAGATCTGTGGTAGGGCAAAGGGCACGCACATGGTTCGTCCAATCACATGTCGCCCAGCTGCCGATTCTTTTCGCACCGCAAACCTAACATGGAAGATTTTAGTTGGATCATGCATGGGATGATTATGTTCACCAACTATACTTTTGCAATTGAACACACAGGCGCCTGATATGGAAAAACTTAATTGAACTGGAAAACTACTGCTCACCAATCATGTGCCATCTTTGAACCTCCCAAGATAATTTACTGGGGTTATCATGTTCGCTGTGTACATCCCCTCTAATGCCATCAACTCAGCTCTGAAGGTATTACACTACCCACTCAATAAACCTCATAAACCGTATAACGTGTGGCTAGAGGCAGTGGTTGGCTGTTGAGATTTTAAGGCTGCTTCCAGTGCATTGATTGGCCCAACCATGGCGAATAACACACTAGACCAGCAGTTCACACCACTGAGGAATGCATATAAAACACTCCCACATCCTCTTTTCAGAAAATCTGAACATGACGTCATCCTACAAACAAAGACTAAAAAGGAATACCTAATACCAAAAACCATCCAGAGATGGAACAACCAAATCACAGGCCATGGTCCAGGACTGTTTAGATCACGTGGACTGGAGTGTGTACGAGAATGTTCTAGACCACCTCAGAACAGAATGTGAGGCAATTTGCTGACTTTGTCACTAGTTTCATCAACAAATGCACAGCAGTCTTTATATAGTCAGTCACAAATAAAACCTGCCCCAAATTCTACCAAATTCTTATTATAGACAGCAGCATTGATGAGATAATTAAGGCTAGGAATGTTGCAGAGGTCGCGTTAGCTTTCAGAATATTGTTGGTTTATCATAATTGACACTCATCTAACTGTGGATCTGAAAATGCATAAATTCAAAAATATATATGTACTTATACATATTCTGTGCATTATTGAACCATTTGAGCGCTTCAGTGGATTTATGATGTTCGATCACTCACTCGCATATTGTTTATTGTTTAGAAGATCCTGACTGCTGAAAAGACACAACTTTTTTTATCACTCTTATTACCCGAAAATGTTGTGTAATGCATTACAGCTGAATACTTTAGGTCTCTCATCCAACCATTGCTGTTTCACGTTTAAGTGGGACACAAACCATTTTTTATTTACTCTATTAACAATAAAAGTTGGAACTTGCACATTTTCTCTTGGCCAATAGACCAAAATACATTTTTGATTTATTTTAATTTAAATAGCATCTTATTTCAGAACAAGACATTTGACCTCATGACTAAATATAATATTTCCACAGCTGCCACAAAGCAGTTTAAGGAAATAGATACAATTAGCTGCTTGAAGGATCCATCCATTCATCTTTGTCCACTTATCCGGGATCGGGTCGCGGGGCAACAGCTCCAGCAGAGGACCCCAGACGTCCTTTTCCCGAGCCACATTAACCAGCTCCGACTGGGGGATCCTGAGGCGTTCCCAGGCCAGGTTGGAGATATAATCCCGCCACCTAGTCCTGGGTCTTCCCCGAGGCCTCCTCCCAGCTGGACGTGCTTATGGGCATCCTTACCAGATGCCCAAACCACCTCAACTGGCTCCTTTCGATGCAAAGGATCAGCGGCTTTACTCTGAGATCCTCCCGGATGACTGAGCTTCTCACGCTATCTCTAAAAGAGACGCCAACCACCCTCCTGAGGAAACCCATTTTGCCCTGTAGGTCGAGAGCTTTGCCTTCTGGCTCAGCTCTCTTTTCGTCACAATGGTGTGATATATTGAGTGTTATACTGCCCCCCGCTACGCCAATTCCCCAACCAATCTCCCGTTCTATTGTCCCCTCACTCGCGAACAAGACCCCAAGGTATTTGAACTCCTTCACTTGGGGTAAGGACTCATTCCCTACCTGGAGTAGGCACTCCAATGGTTTCCTGCTGAGAACCATTGCTTCAGATTTAGAGGTGCTGATCCTCATCCCAGCCACTTAACACTCGGCCGCCGAACTGATCCAGTAAGTGCTGAAGGTCACAGGCTGATGATGCCATTAGGACCACATCATCTGCAAAAAGCAGTGATGAGATCCTCAGCCCACCGAACTGCAACCCATCCCTACCCTGACTACGCCTCGATATCATGTCCATAAATACTACAAACAGGATTGGTGACAAAGCGCAGCCCTGGCAGAGACCAACCCTCACCTGAAACGAGTCAGACGAGTGGCAGAGAACCCAGACACAGCTCTCGCTTTGGTCATACAGAGATTGGATGGCCCTAAGAAGGGACCCCCTCACCCCATTCTCCCGCAGCACCTCCCACAGTATCTCCCGGGGGACCCGGTCATACGCCTTCTCCAAATCCACAAAACACATGTACACAGGATGGGCATACTCTCAGGCCCCCTCTAGGATCCTTGCGAGAGTAAAGATCTAATCCGTTGTTCCACGACCAGGACGGAATCCACATTGTTCCTCTTCAACCTGAGGTTCGACTATCGGCCGAACCTTCCTTTCCAGCACCTTAGAGTAGACTTTACCAGGGAGGCTGAGAAGTGTGATACCCCTGTAATTGGCGCACACCCTCTGGTCCCCCTTTTTAAACAGGGGAACCACCACCCCGTCTGCCACTCCTTTGGCACTGTCCCAAACTTCCACACAATATTGAAGAGGCGTGTCAACCAAGACAGCCCCTCCACACCCAGAGCTTTCAGCATTTCTGGAAGGATCTCATCAATCCCTGGGGCTTTGCCATTGTGGAGTTGTTTGACTACCTCAGTGACTTCCACCAGGGAAATTGACGACAATCCCCCATCATCGTCTAGCTCTGCCTCTAATATAAAGGGCATATTCGTTTCAGGAGTTCCTCAAAGTGCTCCTTCCACCACCCTATTACCTCCTCAGTTGAGGTCAACAAAGACCCATCCTTACTGTATACAGCTTGGATGGTTCCACGCTTCCCCTTTCTGAGAAGCACTTTGGTGCCGACCGAAAGTCCTTCTCCATGTCTTCTCCGAACATCTCCCACACCTGCTGCTTTGCCTCTTTCACGGCAGAGCATGCAGCCCTTCGGGCCCTTCGGTACCCTGCAACTGTTTCTGGAGTCCTCCGGGATAACATATCCCGGAATGACTCCTTCTTCAGTCGGACGGCTTCCCTGACCACCGGTGTCCACCACGGTGTCCGTGGGTTACCGCCCCTTGAAGCACCCAAGACCCTAAGACCACAGCTTCCCACCACAGCTTCAGCAATGGAGGTTTTGAACATTGTCCACTCAGGTTCAATGCCCCCAGCCTCCACAGGGATGCACAAAAAGCTCAGCCGGAGGCGTGAGTTGAAAGTCTGTCAGACATTGGCCTCCTCCAGACTTTTTCAATTCACCCGGACTACCTGTTTGGGTTTACCAGGTCTGTCCAGAGTCTTCCCCCACCCCCTGACCCAACTTGCCACCAGATGGTGATCGGTTGACAGCTCCGCCCCTCTCTTCACCCGAGGGTCCAGAACATACAGCCTCAGATCAGATTAAACAATTATAAATTCGATCATTGACCTTTGGCCTAGGGTGCTCTGGTACCAAGTACACTTATGAGCATCCCTATGTTCGAACATGGTTTTCATTATAGACAATCCATGACTAGCGTAGAAGTCCAACAATGAACAACCACTCGGGTTTCGATCAGGGAGGCCATTCTTCCCAATCACGCCTCTCCATGTATCTCCATCATTGCCCACGTGCGCGTTGAAGTCCCCCAGCAGAACTATGGAATCCCCAACTGGAGCCCCATACAGGATTCCATTCAAGGTCTCCAAGAAGTCTGAATACACTGAACTCCTGTTTGGTGCATATGCACAAACAATTATCAGAGTTTCCCCCCCACAACCCGCAGGCGCAGGGAGGCGACCCTCTCATCCACCGGGGTAAAATCCAACGTAGCGGTGCTTAACCAGGGACTTCTAAGTATCCCCACACCTGCCTGGTGCCTCACACCCTGGGCAACTAAGGAGAAGAAGAGTCCAACCCCTATCAAGGAGAATGGTTCCAGAACCGAGACTGTGTGTAGAGTTAAGCCCCACCAGATCTAATTGGTAGCGCTCCACCTCCTGCACAAGTTCCGGCTCCTTCCCCCACAGAGAGGTGACATTCCACATCCCCAGAGCCAGCGTCTGTTGCCCAGGTCTGGTCCGTCGAGGCCCCTGACCTTCACTACCACCCATTTGGCAGCGCACCCGACCCCAGAGGTTCCTCCCACACGTGGTGGGCTTATGGGATGGAGAGGGAGATGCCACGTTGGTTTTTCGGGCTGTGCCCGGCCAGGCTCCGTGGCAAACCCGGCCACCAGGCGCTCGCTGACGAGCCCTCCCTCACCTGAGACCACTTTGCCATGGGAGACCCTACCAGGAACACCAAGCTCCAGACAACACAGCCCTCAGGTTCATATGGACACAAAAAACTCTTCCACCATGTTACGGTGATTGAAGGATCAAGGTATTAAAGTGGTATTAAAGTGGTGCAGCAGAAATACTTGAAAAAGTGGAGGCCTTCTTAAGCTGGTCAGAGGCAAGGATGAGGCAGGAGATCAACACAATTACAGACTACAAAAACAAAACAAACCACAGTGCTTTACTACCAGTTGATCTAAACTACAATAACAAAACAAGCCACAGTGCTTTACTACCAGTTGATCTAAACTACAATAACAAAACAAGCCACAGTGCTTTCCTACCAGTTGATCTAAACTACAAAAACAAAACCAACCACAGTGCTTTACTACCAGTTGATCTAAACTGCACTAACTGTACATATACTTCCATCAATTACTCTGAACATCCGCACCCTGTATTTCTGTTTTTATTTACATTCTTCTTGTGTAATGTGTGTGTGTGTGTGTGTGTGTGTAGGCCTGACAGTGCAGTACCAGGAGACGTGCTGGTCCTGACCAAGCCTCTTGGAACACAGGTGGCTGTCAATGCGCACCAGTGGCTGGAACTGGTAGGTCATCTAGGATCAGTCATCTTTAATCTGTGGTAGGTTATCTAGCATCTGTCATATTCTTGAATCTGTTGTAGGTCATATTCTAGCATCTGGCATCTTCTTGAATCTGTGGTAGGTCATATTCTAGCATCTGGAATCTGTGGTATGTCATATTCTAGCATCTGACATATTCTTGAATCTGTTGTAGGTCATATTCTAGCATCTGTCATCTTCTTGAATCAGCGGTAGGTCCTATTCTAGCATCTGTCATATTCTTGAATCTGTGGTAGGTCATATTCTAGCATCTGTCATCTTCTTGAATTGGCGGTAGGTCATATTCTAGCATCTGGCATCTTCTTGAATCTGTGGTAGGTCATATTCTAGCATCAGGCATTTAGAATCTCTTTCTCTCTCTGCTGTATCTGAAAGTCAGACGAAAATCCTTTCAGACTTGTGGACTGGGGGAAAAAAGTTGTTTGGAATGGCCTGGTGGGGGAGTTAAAAGCAACTCTAGACTGAACTCTGCGCAACTTCACCTGCAAAGTCTTTGTGAGTTTGGCTTGCGCAATTTATTCACATGAACAAATCTTTTAAAGCAGTGATTCAGGTAAAGGTACTTTATTGTTACATACACATACGTGTAGCAAAATTAATTCTCTGCATTTAACCCATCCCTCAAGGGAGCAGTGGGCAGCCATTTACAGCGCCTAGGGGCCAACTCCAGGTCTAGCCAGTGTTTTTGTCACGGCTCTTACTGGAGAACCAAACCTGCATGTTTTTTTGATGGTGGGGGAAACCGGAGCACCCGGAGGAAACCCAAGCAGACACGGGGAGAACATGCAAACTCCACACAGAAAGGCCCGGGACGACCGGTGTTCGAACCCAGAACCTTCTTGCTGTGAGGCCACAGTGCTATACACTAGGCCACCATGCATGCCCCAGTGATTGGTTGAGGATTCACATATCACTAGTCTGCTAAACATACAAGTCCACGTATGGCGGTGGCGTCACTTACTGATCTTTAGCAGTTGTATTTCAGACTTGAGCTTCAGAAATCCTTGGGAAAATGTAGCTTGCTTGGACGCTACCACATTTCTTCATCAATAAAGTAGCTTCACTACTGTAAAGCTATTTGATTCAGAAAACAGCATCGCTACGACCACGCTACTGAGAAATGTAGTTAAACTAGAAATTGCGCTATTTGTACCGACGCTACTACCCAACACTGGGTGGGTTATATTCTAGCATCTGTTATCTTCTTTAATCTGTGGTAGATCATATAATATAAGACCTAGTAATCTGTGTGTTTGTGCAGCCGGAGAAGTGGAATAAAGTCAAGCTGGTTGTATCCAAGGAGGAAGTGGAGCAAGCCTACCAGGAAGCCATGTTCTCCATGGCAACACTCAACCGAACAGGTATAACACACTAACATAGTAAACGCACACCTAATGCTCACCTCCTGTCTTTTATAATTATGTGTGTGTGTGTGTGTGTGTGTAGCTGCAGGCCTCATGCATCGGTTTCAGGCACATGCAGCAACAGATGTGACCGGATTTGGGTTGCTAGGGCATGCCCGTAACCTAGCAACGACCCAGCGTGCTGAAGTAGCATTCGTCATCCATAACCTCCCAATTATTGCCAAAATGGCTGCCATCAGTAAGGCCTGTGGAAACCTCTTCAACCTGCTGGGGGGAACGTCTTCTGAGACCTCTGGTAGGAGAACCTACAAGACACACACTAAAATGTGACAAACCTCTGGTAGGAGAACCTACAAACCAGACACACACACACACTAAAATGTGACAAACTTCTGGTAGGAGAACCTACAAACCAGACACACACACACTAAAATGTGACAAACCTCTGGTAGGAGAACCTACAAACCAGACACACACTAAAATGTGACAAACCTCTGGTAGGAGAACCTACAAACCAGACACACACTAAAATGTGATAAACCTCTGGTAGGAGAACCTACAAACCAGACACACACTAAAATGTAACAAACTTCTGGTAGGAGAACCTACAAACCAGACACACACTAAAATGTGACAAACCTCTGGTAG